>JANAVB010004398.1:6014107-6204107 GCA_029216955.1 Iris pallida | reverse complement strand
GTAGTATGTTCTTTGATATTGATTTCACTTAACCGAAAATGTTAGCAGCAGTTTGTATATTTTGTGTAATGACTTAAGTTGTTTGTTGATTTATCAAAATTGGGTGTGACCATTAGGAAATGGTCCAACAATCTCCCCCATTTTTATAATTAACAAACATGAGTCTATACCAAAATATATCTAAAATATTTAATTGAAATAAAATACCTGATTTGTTCTGTGATATGTTTGAAATAAAATTTGGTTTTGGTATTGCTCTTTCACTTTCTTCCCCTTTGTTATGTTCAAAATATTTCGGCTCCCCCGTAATGTGTGAAGCCAACAATGTTCAGTATTTAACAAAGACAAAGGCAAAGACAGAGTAATTCTACATATAATAAATCTCATGAAAAAATGAACTAAGAGAAGTAGTAACACAACTAAAATCTGATTAGAAAAAAATTGACTGAAGTACAACTAACATAATCATAATCAGTCATAACTTAACAGTAAATGACTATAAACACAAGTCTAAAAGTCTAACTCATCAATTTAGACTAGTACATCAGCACACAAAAGAAATAAAAGAAAAACTACGACGGTCATCATCTAGCAGCAACATCCATGAAAAACCAACTGAAGTCCCACTTCACAGCGGTGTGTCATCACCTACAGGAGCATCCGGTGGAAAGTAGGCCGTGGTAGGGTCGAAGTGAGTGAAAGTGAACTCATCATCGAACCTCGGTCCAGTAAATCCAGGGTGACGAGTCTTCTGAATCGGATGAGTGGGATCATGAGATAGACTCTAGTGAATATTAGCAGTGCTGTTCTGCAACACCTGTGCTTGGGTAATATGGCAAAACTCAGCGTCTATGTAACTATGATGACGTTGAGCTGAGAGAGCAACAAAGTCATCAAAGCGCTGATAAAAACCTAGGTCGAAGCCAGGAGAAGGGGCTGGAGCAGCTGGAGCAAGAGCATGGGGGTCATCATCATGAACTGGAGCAGCAGATTCGATACCGGGTGAAGGAGGAGGGTTGGGGTACAACCTAGCTCTACTAAGTTCAGTAGCAGGAGAAGAGAAAGGACAGATGGAAAGATCAATTTCAAATCTTCTGAAGATAGATGCCAGGTGCATTAGGTAAACAAGCTTACGCCTGGCACTTCTACAATTTAGCATCCAGGCCATAACAGTCTTAGAAACGGACAAAGGTATGCTGAAGTAAAAATGATACATCGCAGATAATTCCATAAAGTTGATCTCGTCAGAAGATCCTCTTTTTGGAAGTAAAGCGGAGAAGATAAAGCGATGCAGTTCATAGAAATGCTGATTTAAGTGTTTTGAATACACCCTACGTGGGACAGGACGAGGGTGACACATCAATGCTTTGAAGGAGTCAAGGGTGACACCTTCTGGAAACTCTACGTGGTTAATATCCACCAAAGCTTCACCAATATCAGGAACGTAAAAATATTCACAGATATCAGTGGCACTGAACTCAAGTTCTTGTCCAGCAACAGGAATAGAAATTGCCATTATCTTTTACTTGCAAGTTGCAGTAAAACATTCTAACGGCATTATCATAGATATTATCAGAAATTTCAAAGAAGTCCTAAATTTCAAGTTGGTTAAAAGTAGGAGCATATTCAGAAAAGATTGTAAAATTTACACAAGCTCATTACAGATTTACGACCAAAGAAGGAAGTAAACCAAAGATTGGAAAATTTATTATCAGGAAATAGTCCGGAATCATAGTCGTCATTGTCAGAAGGACGAGCTGGACTGAAAACATTTGTTTGGACATAGTCCGAAGAGGATGCTCCTACTTGGAGAGTAGGAAGGCTAGGAAGTAGTGAAAATTTACTTTGAGGAGGCTCTCGGTCTGTAAGATGGTGAAAGAAGGAGGTAAAAACAAAGTATATATAGGCTAGGGCCGGCTGCTAGTGTTCTAGAAATTTGTACCGACATCATCCGAACTTGGTCTGAACTCTGTCGGAGTTCGGTCCGAGTTCGGCTACTTGTATTTCCAATGTCATTAATGTTGTATCATTGATATAATTCAATGTATAACCTCCAGACTTCTTTATTTAATAATTTCTATTACTTTGGGTTAGCTGTAGGGGCCAGATCCCAGCTAGCGGTAGTCCGAAGACTAGTACACCATGTCACTTCAGGCTATTTATGCCTGGATGACAGAAGGACCCTTCCAGCTTGAACCCAAAATAATGTCCATTAATAAAGGTCAAAGTTCTGAGTTATAAATTTATTTACTAATCATACTTCATTATGAATCTGAAAATTCAATTATACCGAGCTCTCGATGCAAATTTTTAAAGCAGTCTTCAACTAGTAGTTTTGTGAAAATGTCTTCTAGTTGATGATCTATGTCAACAAATTCTAAGCAAATCTTCCCGTGTTGTTGGTGATCATGTAAAAAGTGATGACGAATCTCTATGTGCTTTGTACGTGAATGACATATAGGATTCTTAGTCAGGTTAATAGTGCTAGTGTTGTCATAATAAATAGGAGTCTTAGTGTAGTACAGATTGTAATCTACTAAGGTTTGTATCATCCACAAAATTTGAGCACAACATCGTCCTACGGTGACATACTCAGCCTCAGTAGTTGATAGTGCTATAGAATTTTGTTTTTTGCTAAACCATGCTACTAAGGCTTTTCGTAGGAAATGACACGTACCGCTGGCACTTTTACGGTCTACTTTGCATCCTACAAAATTTGCATCCGAGTAACCTATCAGGTCAAAGAATTTGGTTTTAGGATACCATAAGCCGACTGTTGAAGTTCCCTTAAGGTATCTGAAGATACGCTTAATGGCACATGAGTGTGATTCCTTAGGATTTGTTGGATATTATGCACAACTACAGACACTAAACATAATATCTGGGCGACTAGAAGTTAAATACAATAAACTACCAATCATACCTCGATACTTATGTTGGTCGATAGATGTACTACTTTCATCACTGTCAAGCTTTGTCGATGTCGCCATTGGAGTTCCGATTGGCTTTATATTGTCGAATTCATACTTTTTCAGTATGTCCTTTGTATATTTAGCTGGATTGGTAAATGTTCCTTTTGAGTGTTGATTGATCTGAAGTCCTAGGAAGAAATTCAGCTCTCCCATCATACTCATCTCAAATTCAATCTATATATATTTAGCAAACTCTTGACAAAGTTTTTCATTAGTAGATCCAAATATGATGTCATCAATATATATTTGCACAAGAAGAATATCATCATCTAAAGACTTGATAAATAACGTAGTATCAACTCTTACTTTTGAAAAACTATTTTCAAGTAAGAAGGCACTTAGGTGTTTATACCAAGTACGAGGTGCCTGTTTGAGTCCGGAGAGTGCTTTCTTAAGTTTGAAGACGTGATCAGGTTTTTAAAAATCTTCAAAACCAGGGGGTTGTTTCACAAAAACTTCTTTCAAAAATCTATTTAAAAATGCACTTTTCACATCCATTTGAAATAATTTAAAATCAATAAAACATGCATATGCACAAAACATGCGGATATCATCTAGTCTAGCAACAGGATCATATGTCTCATCATAATCAATTACCTTCTTTTTTATTATAACCTTGTGCCACTAGACGTGCTTTGTTGCATAGAACTTGTCCATCTTCACTTAATTTATTTCTGAACACTCATTTAGTACCGATTATCGATTGACTAATAGGTTTAGGAACGAGTTCCTAAACTTGGTTTCTCTCAAATTGATTTTGTTCCTCTTGCATGGCATCAATCCAAAAATTATTATTAAAGCATCTGCTACATTCTTAGGTTCTACTTGTGAAATGAATGATACATTAGCTGTTATTTCAGTATCTCTATATGAAGAGCGTGTACTTACACCTTTTGATATATCACCTATATTAAGCGTCTATGGATGATCTGGCAAGAATTCAATTATTCAAATCTATGAGTCAGACCTTCCACAGGACTCTTATTGGTTCTGGCTTGTACATTTTTATCATCATTATCGCTAGATCTGTGACTATTGAGCTCATCAAAAGTAACGTTAAAGGATGCTTCAACAATCATAGATCATTTATTAAAAATTATATATCCCTTACTCTTAGCAGCATATCCGAGAAATATTCCTTCATCTACTTTAGAGTCGAACTTTCCCAAGTTATCCTTGGTGTTCAGGATAAAATAGCGACATCCAAAAACTTTAAAATAAGAAATGTTTAGAATTCTTCCAAACCAAAGTTCATAAGGTGTTTTCTTCGAAATAGGTCTAATTAACACCTTATTGAAAACATGACAGGCTATAGTTACAGCTTCTGCCCAAAAATATTTAGGAAGATTATGCTGATTCAATATGACTATAGCCATCTCGCTTGCAGTACTGTCCTTCCGCTCCACAACACCATTCTGTTGAGAAGTTCTAGGGCAAGAAAACTCGTGGTAATATCCACTATCATCACAAAACTTTTTGAAATCAGTATTTACGAATTTGCCACCATGATCACTTCGGATACAAGTAATCATGAAGCCTTTTTCGTTTTGTACCTTTTTACAAAATATCTAAAATTTAAAAATTGTATCACTTTTGTTTAATAAAAGTAAATCCAAGTAAAGTGAGAAAAATCATCAACAATAACAAAGGCGTAGAGCTTACCGCCAAGACTAGCGACTCTTATAGGACCAAATAAATCCATATATATCAACTATAAAGAACTAGAAGTACTTACAGCGTTGATGGATTTAAATGTAGACCTATGTGCTTTGTTCTTTTCACAGTCTACACATACCATATCTCTCTTGAATGATATCTCAGGGAGTCCCTTTACCAACTTTTTAGTGCTTAGCCGTGAGAAAATATCCATATTAGCCTGTCCTAGCCTCATATGCCAAAACCAGCTTTCATCTAATTTTGTAACTAGGTATCTTCCTGCATTATTAGTACTCTCTAGAAAGAAAACATAAATATTGTCTTCTCTAATCCGTTTATATATAGGATTACCAGATGACATATCATATATTGTACATTTATCTTTTACAAATTAATGTTATAACCATTATCTGCCAAGTGACTTATGATCAGTAGGTTATGTTTTAATTCTGTAACTAGACAAACATCTTTTATTACAGGATAAGGAGATACCAACAATTCTATTTTCAATGATATCACTGTTTTCCATTGATTGTAAAAGTACGGAACAATTATATAGGAGGACTGAACTTAGACTCACAATACAAACTCGCTCGTACAAAGAAAGCCTAGGGACGAAAACCTAGGTACAGCAGTCTAAGTACGATTGTTTAGTTTTGATTCTAGGGTGACGATAGAGGCTCGGGAAAGCGACGGACGCTCTGCCTTACTCCTTGGACGATCAGACGTAGCTTTGGCTCCGATGAAGAACTTCTCTCAAGATGGGAAGACTCTTCTGTGCGTGCCTTTGTCTCTTTGTGTGTCCAGCCGGGTGGAGAGGATCTCTTTCGCAAGAGAATGACACCTTGCTATATTTTTTTTCTCTTTTAGATCGGGGATCTTTTGTAAGAGAATGGCACCTTGCTATTTATAGGAGTGGGGTATCATCATTAGGGTTTGCAATGATTACCCTAAAAGGTCGGCAGCTTGGGGATTTAATTACCATTTTCTTTGATCCTATTTTGTTGGCAATTAATATGGACCACTAATCTTGACTGCAGCAAATCTGGACAATTAATGCTGATTGTGTCAAATCCATATGGGCATTTAATTTTGATTGTCATGAATCTTTGGCAGCTCGGATCTCCTGCCATGTGTCACGATTGTAATGAATCTGCTTTGATTCGGGTAATTATGTTGATTGTACTAAATCTGGTCGTCGAGATTTGTTGATGACTCTTGATTAATTTAGTGCCACGTGGGAAACTGATCTTCTGCCACGTGTCAAAGCTGCATGAGGGTAGCTTCTTAGGTTCTGAACCACATGAAGGTGGCAGCCGCATAGGTGTAGCCTCCGATATCTGAGCCGTATGGGGGTAGTTTTCAATTGAGCCGCATAGGACTAACCACGTGTCAAGGCTGCATGGGCATGACCTCTCAATATTTGAGCCGCATGGAGATGATCTTCATGATCCGAGCCGTATGAGAACAACGGCCGTATGGGGTGACTGTTCATATTTTGAGCCGTATGACGGGGGTCTTCACGTTCGGAGCCGCATGCGAGCATCAGCCGCATAGGGTGGTGGCAGCCGCATGAGGAGCTTTGTAGTTGGTGGATCATGCCAGCTGCAAAGGAGAATTTCTTTGTTTTTCGAGGAATACGCCGTCATATCAGAGTCATCATTTCGACTTTTATGTCAGAGCTGTCATTTGTCACAACTGTCATTGTCAGGGCTGCCGTCAGAGTAATTAATTCAAGCTGCTGCTTTATGGCCAGTTGTCAGATCAGACACCGTGAGGCCACGTGGCGTGGAGCCATCCGAGCCGCATGAAGGACTTTATGAGCCGTATGAGGCTCCTTATATTTTAAGCCGTATGTTGAATCTGGGCCGCATGAAGCTCCCAGGGATTTTGAATCGCATGAAGAATATTTTATGACCGAACCGCATGAAGGACGTCTCATGACCGAGCCGCATAAGGAATGTCTCATGATCGCGCCACATGAGGGACGTCTCATAGCCGAGCCGCATGGAGAGTGTTCCATGACCGAGTCGCATAAGAGATGTCTCATAGCCCGTATGAGGAATGTCTCGATCAACCTGTGCACTCGCTTTGTGGGCCCGGGTATCCCGAGCACACGAGTGCGTAGGTATCATGTTTGCTTCTCGATGTGGGGCTAGTAAAAACACTTGCCCTCGATCTTTGTTGAGGAACTCTTGAGAACCACCCTGTCCGTTTACCACCGAGGGCTGGACATGGGCGGTTCTGTACAACTTTCCATCATAGGCCCGCTTAGCGGGACGCTGTTGATGGTTAGAGGTTGGGACAGCTGACTGAGCTCCATAGGCCCGCACTGCCCTAGACTTCTTTGACTTAGCACCCGAAGGTGCGTAATAGGAAGAGTCCAAGTTTGGAAGAAGGGAAGAGAAGTTGGTGCCCTTTTCAAAGGAGGCAAGGAGGCTCTATTTATAGAATGGAGTGAGCCCTTTCTTTTTCTCCTTTTCGATATGGGACTAAAAGCAATATTTTCCATGCTTCTACAAGACCCCCTTCAAAGTTTTCAAATTGAAAATTTGGAAAACTTTGAATAAGAAGCATGGAAAGTAGAGTTGTTTTGGTGTGGAGATCCTATCAGAGATAGCATGGACGTAATAGGTTTGGGTACTACCGCTGGAGATTTTGTGTGGACTTATCGTCCTTGGCATACCTTGGTTTTAGGTACGGATAATAAGTTGAGAGAGGGAACCATCATATTTACTCAGAGGTGGTATGGACGTGGTAAATATGAGGTTGATGGTAGAGCTTTCCTACTCGGAGGTGATATGGACATGGTAGGAGTGAACTCAGATGAGGATATATAGAACAACTCAGAGGTAATATGGATGTGGAAGTTCTATGTAACGGGTAACGAATGCCACGGAACAACTGGATTCCAGAAGCATATGATCATGAAAAAGGGGTACATGTACAGCATTTGTGGTCAACATAGGACATTTGTAGACCTGTTATCCTTGGCATACCTTGGTTTTAGGTAAGGATAATAAGTTTGATAGGGTTAGCTAGAACAACTCTGCGGTAAGGCGGATATGGAGGTTCTTGGTATCGGACGAAAGAATGCCATGAAGCAGCTGGGCTCCCAGGGCATGATGAGAAATTTGCGATCAACAGAGGACATTTGTGGTCACCTGAGGACATTTCTGGTCAACTGAGGACATTTGTGGGCCTGTTATCCTTGGCGTACCCTAGTTTTTTTGGTACAGATAATAGGTCGAGAGAGGACCAATATACTTACTCAGAGGTAATGAGGACATAGCAAATATGAGGGTTTCTTCGATGGAGCTTTCCCACTCAGAGGTAATGAGGACATGGCAGGAGTGGGCTCCATGAAGGGAATATAGAACAACTCAAAGGTAATGAGGACATGGAAGTTCTATGTGAGGGGCAGTTTGTTTTTGATGGAAGAAAAACAACTCAGAGGTAACATCGACGTAGTTGTTTCAGAAAATCTATGGATCTGTTACCCTTTTTGTGTACTGAGAGTGCGGGTATTAGATCATAAGGAGGAAGCCCTTTTAGGAGGAAAGTTCAGAGGTATGATCATACATGACTTACTACCTAGGAGAGGCGATATAGATTTATCTGTAGTGACCAGAGTGTAAGTTCAGTGGTACCTACGTGTACATGACTCATCATTCGGGAAGATTTATAGTCGGGATGTGAGTTCAGCGGTACGAAAGAGTACATGACTCATCATTCTGGAAGATTTGTAGGCGAAATGTGAGTTTAGCGGTACGAGAGAGTATATGACTCGTCATTCTGAAAGATTTGTAGTCGGGATGTGAGTTCAGTGGTACGAGAGAGTACATAACTCATTATCTTGGCAATTTGTAGCCGGAATGTGAGTTTAGTGGCACGAGAGAGTACATGACTCGTCATTCTAAAAGATTTGTAGTCGGGATGTGAGTTCAATGGTACGAGAGAGTACATGACTCATCATCTTGGTAATTTGTAGGCGGGATGTGAGTTTAGCGGTACCAGCGGGTACGTAACTCATTACCCTGGAGAATATCGTTTCAGACGTAATACTTCTTTAGGAACATTCCTTTGATGGGCAACATGAGCAAGCCTCCATTTTGTCTTGCAAGGCGGTAAGCTCCATTGGAGAATACAACATCAATGATGAACGGGCCTTCCCACTTTGGCTGGAACTTGCCGGCAGTTTTGTGAGTCATAACCATCAGCCTCCGAACAGCCAGAACGAGGTCGCCCACTTGGAATGTTCTGGTTTTAACCTTCTTATTGAAGGCTCCGAAGATACGTGCTTGGTACAGCTCGTTTCGTTGTTGAGCTAATAGGCGCTTCTCGTCTAGGGCCTCCAACTCTTGTAGTCGGCGATGGTGATTATCATCCGTCGTCAATCTGTATGTGAGAGCAGTACGGAGTGAGGGGATTTGAGTCTCCAGCGGTAGAATTGCCTAACTTCCCTATACTAGAGAGAATGGTGTGTTCTCGGTAGTAGTCCGTACGGTGGGACGGTACGCCCATAAGCATTCACCGAACTTTTTATTCCAGTCGCATTTGTTTGATGACACGAACTTCTTGAGAAGCTTGATGATTGTTTTGTTGAATGCTTCAGCCAAACCCTTAGCCGTTGGGTTGTATAGTGTTGAAGCAATATTCTGGATGCGATGCTTGTCGCAGAACCGATAGAAGGCGTGGCTTGCGAACTACGGACCATTATCATGGATGATCCTTTGGGGCAGTCCAAAGCGATAAATGACGTGATGCTTGAGGAAGCTGATCATGTTTGAAGTCTTTACTTCTGCAAGCGGAACAGCCTCAGCACATTTGGAAAAGTAATCTGTGATTGCTAGTGTAAAGCGATGTCCTCGGGACGAAGATGGAGTGATCGGACCGATGATGTCGATTCCCCATGCTTCGAAGGGCCAGGATGCCAACGTCGGATGTAGAAACTCGGATGACTGGTAGATGAAATCTGTATGGACTTGACAGGCTTTATATTTTCTTGCATAGTCTATCACGTCTGCAACCATCATGGGCCAGTAATAGCCCATTCGTCGAAGGTAATTTCGTAGTTTCGGGCCAGGCTGATGGGCCCCGCAGATGCCATCAAGGGCTTCACGTACAGCTTCTTTGGCTTCCATGTTCGACAGACGTCGAAGCAGTAATCCATTGTATGATCGTCGATACAGCATTTTCGTCTCCGTATCGTAGAAGAATCAGAGGGAACGTCTTCTGATGGAAGTGGCTTCCTTTAGATTCTCTGGCAGGATGTCGTAGACTACGAAGTCAATGAACGGTTGTCTACAGTCTGGTGCTTCGTCGACGGTCAACGTGGAGTAACTCTCGACACCTTGAACATTATTTCTGGGACAGACCAACTCACGGCCTATGATGTCAACCAGATGATGAACATGATTCGGAACTGCTAAGAACGCGGCAAGACCTGTTAGGGCATCGACTTCAATGTTCTGGAGCCTGGAAACATGCTCTATGAAGAACCCCTCCAGGGAAGAGATGATGTCAACTGCTATTTGGTGGTAGGGGATCATGTCTTCATAGCGAACATCGTATGAACCCCGAATCTGATTGACGGTTAGCTACGAATCGCCGTATGCTTCAAGGTACTCTACCCCCAGTTCTTTTGCAAGTCGGAGGCCAATAACCAAAGCATTGTACTCAGCCACATTATTTGAACAGGGCTATGTGAGGGAATAAGCTCGATTGATCACCATCCCGGTGGAAGAAACCAGCACTACTCCGACTCCAGCGATAATTTTGCCATTGGGCCCAGTTCTAGAAGCACCGTCGAAGAACATCTGCCATATGGTATCATGGGAGGACATATTTGAATTAGAGACCTCGTCTGGAATCCCTTCGTCTATTTTGGTTGACTTCGAACCTGGATGAGCTGCTAAAATTCTGCCAGAGCTTGACCCTTAACAGCCTTTTGCGGGACAAAGATCATGTGGTAGGGGGACAATAATATCGCCCAGGTAGCGAGACGAGAGCTGAGTGCACCTGGTTTAGTCATGAGGACCCTGAGGGGGTTGACTCTTGATATGACGTAGATGGTTTATCCTGTGACGTAGTATCGCGTATTCTGAATGGTGAAAACCGGAGGAAGGCACTCTTTCTCTACGGCAGTGTATCGATGCTCCAGCCCCATCATCATTCGGCTGAGGTAATATATAGCTAGATCATGGCCTGCATCGTTGTTTTGTGCTAGAAAAGCACCGAAAGAATATTCTATCGCTCGTACATAGAGCAAGAATGGTCTTCCAGCAATCAGGGCTACCAGGACTGGAGGGTTCGTCAGGTATTCTTTGTTGCTGTCGAAGGCATACTGGCATTCTTCATCACATACGAATGAAACGCCCTTCTTCATGAGGTAGGTGAATGGCTGACATCGTCCAGAGAGGTTGGATTTGTGCGCCGGAGCGGATGACAACAACAGTAGCTTCTTCGACCTCTGTCGAGATTGGGTGATATGATTTGACTTTCCCATTCTTCTTCTTGCCGGTGAAGGGAGACACGGACTGAGTCACCTCAGGTACCAAGTCCGGATGGACCCGTATGATCTCTTCTCGTGATGTGGTAAGGGGTACTAGACCAGCAGCTTGGTCTCGAGGAGGTGGAAGGTTACCGACCTCCATCCTTGCTCGGGGACAGGTACTACTCCGTCTTGAGTCCTTGTCGGAGGGCCTTAGAATTGTAATGACACCATGTTGGTTGCTACGGTCACCTCTTCGAAATCAATAGCCAGGGCCTTAGAATCGATGAGATGTTGGATGTATCGCTTCAGCTGATAGCAGTCTTGTGTAGCATGGTGAACATAGCAATGGTAATTGAAATATTTTGGGATGTCCATATCTGTAGGGCGAGGCTCTCGCCGGAGAGGAGGGAGCTGAATTCGTCCTCCTTGGATGAGCATATCGAAGATGGGTTTAACATGGCCATCCTCGAAGGAGTAGGTCATCTGAGGCCACTTCTTTTCTGCCGACGTTGATTCGAGCATTGGGGCTGTGTTGGCCACCACAGCCTGCTTGCCGTTGCTGTCTCGGTTGCTGGAGGAATTACCACCGCTCTTGTTGTTGACGTTAGGGCGTTTGTTCTTGTCTTCCCCTTCCGAGATGTGCAATCCTAGTTGGTGGGCTTTCTTCACCTTATCTTCTGCGCTAGTGGCACTAATGATGAACGTCTTCCAAACCTTGAATTAACTTTTGCCCATCCAGAGGCTGATTGTGGAAAGCAGTCTTTTTTGGTGAATTTCAATCAAGGAGGAATCAGGATTGCCGGAAGGCAGCTTCATCGCGGTTTGGCGAAACCGCTTGATATAATTCTTTGTTAGCTTCTTTTCTCCCTGAACAACGTCCATGAGAGTAGACATTGTCATGTCTTATACTACTTCATAGAACCTCTCTAGGAACATGTGTTTCAAGTCGGTGAAGGAGTGGATGCAATTGTCCGGCAAGTTGCGGTACCAGTCGAAGGCGACCCCTTCGAAGTCTCCGATGAACAACCGCGTAAGGATGGCATCGTCGTGAGGCAGATGGTCGGTTGTGACTTCGAAGTAGGTGATGTACCTACTTGCAGATGTCTTCGCATCATATGGATTGATGTGGAATGGTTTATATTTTGGTGGAAAGGGAACATCTCTCCACGCAGCGGGATACGGTTGTCTTATCATGAGGTCTTGGCAGTTTTCTCGGGCATAGAACATGACCCGGAGCTCCTGGACCTCTCTTCTTGCCTCTCTGGCCTCGTCTACAGCAGTAGTAGCCGATATTTCAGGAGGACTATCGCCCGGGTTTGGTGCAGCTGAGTTCGAGTCTGCATTGACCGCGGGACCCAAGCTTGTTTGGACAGACGTCCTTACTTGCAGAGTTGGTAGGGCCGCTTTGATCTCGTCCACGGACTTGACCAAGGCATGCAGTATGGCCTCCAGAGTGTCGATGCATTGGCGATCACTGGGACCCTCTTGGTTGCTGTCCGTCATGAACACCGTCCTCACATGTGGAAAGAAGGAAGGAACGGTAGAGGACGTGCCCTCTGAGTCATACCCTTGTGTAGAGAAGTCGTCCGGGTATATGGAAATGTTCTCCTCTGGTTCTGACTCAGAAAGAGTGTTACTCCCAGCCTCAGAGCTTGCCTCGTCTTAGAAATTGTGGACGTCTTCGGGGACGTCGGGATCTAGTGCATCTGTTGGGTGAATCATTTCCCCTGGACTATCTTTTTAGAACACCGGGTTGTTGTAGATGTTTGGAGGAATGCTACCCCCGGCATCGGTATTTCCTATAGATGTGGACGAGTCTTCCAGTGTGGCAGATTTTATCGAGCGGGTACCTTGGTAAACTCCTCTTGCAACGGTGGTAGACAACCGTTTAGAAGAAATTTTCTTGGTTATGCCGGTTGAAATTTTTGGGCTGGAGACATTTGTTTTCTTCCCTCTTTCGCTGCCAGGAATCTTCAGAGCAGAATTGCAAGAGGCAGTGAAAAGTGCCTCATCTTCTGGGCGTTGCAGTCTTTGGAAGACGGACGGCCGGTCTTTTTGTGCTGCTGCCTTGTTGCAGCAGTAGTTGACTATAACTTGGGTGCATTGATGTCCTTGATAGGACTCTTTTGTACGTCAAATCTTCCTCTCTTTTCTTACGCTTGTGAAGAATCATGTTGCACGGGTCACCTGCTTTGTGGGCTGATGAGTGTGTTGGCCTCCTGCCTGCTCCCTGATGTGGGGGTAGTGTGAGTACTTGCCCCTGCTCCTTTTTGGGAGAATCTTGATAATTATCCCGTTCGTTGGCCGCCGGGGGCTGGATACGGGTAGTTCTGTACAACTTTCCATCAGGGGCCCGAGTAATAGTTATCGGGATGCCCTGGTAGTCAGAAGTTGGGACAGCCGACTGAGCTCGTCGAGCCCACGCTGCCCGAGACTTCTTCCTTCTACCACCTGAGAGTGCGTAATAGGAAGTATCCAAGCTGGTCATAACAGAGTCTGGCATATGCTCCAGAGGGCCTTCATGGTCAGTACCGTATGAGAGGCAGTCACAGACTGACTGTGAGCCGCATGGAGTAGATATTATGCGGCTGGGATTGGTAGCCGTGCAGGCTGTCTGCATGCGGCAGGTATGCATGGCCGTATGACTTTTCTGTATGCGGCTAGGAGTCGTGGCCGTACAGGTTGTCGACATACGGCTATCCTTTGTGGCCGCATGAACTTTCTGTATGCGGTTAGATGTCATGGTCGTACAGGCTGTCTGCATGTGGCTGACACTTGTGGCCGCATGAGTTTTCTCCATACGGTTGATAGTTGCGGCCGTATGAGCTTTCCCCATGCGGCTGGCGCCCTTATGCGGCTCAGATTGCACAGAGTTCCTCTTTGTCCCTGCAAGTCCAGTTTCATAGTGTTTTCTTCTGCCAGACTTGGGGACAGCAGAGTCCTCTGTGGTCCGAAGTGGAGCCGCAAGCGAGACTTCTCCGGTGTCTCGAGCAACAGAGATTACTTCTTCGAGAGCTTGGAGAGGAGCGAAAGTTTTGGGTCTCCACTCCTTGCGGGCCTTCTTCGTGCAGGCTCGCAGCTGGACCGGGCCAGTGCTCCCGTCGGAGAGCATTTCTTCAAACGCCTGTTGGTCGAACTGGGCGACCAGCGTTTGTTGAGTGGAGCCAAGTTTGGCTGTGTCTGATTGCGTCACCAACTTCTCAACCGTGGAGAAGTTAGTCCCCAGCATAGTCGCCATCGTGTTTGCCATTGATTGTAAAAGTACAGAACAATTATATAGGAGGACTGAACTTAGACTCACATTACAAACTCGCTCATGCAAACAAAGCCTAGGGACAAAAACCTAGGTACAGCAGTCTAAGTTTGATTGTTTAGTTTTAATTCTGGAGGTGACGATAGAGGCTCGGGAAAGCGACGGCCGCTCTGCCTTACTCCTTGGATGATCAGACGTAGCTTTGGCTCCGGAGAAGAACTGCTCTCAAGATGGGAAGGCTCTTCTATGCGCGCCTTTGTCGCTTTGTGTGTCCAGCCGGGTGGAGAGGTTCTCTTTCGCAAGGGAATGGCACCTTGCTATATTTTTTTCGGTTTTGGATCGGGGATCTTTTGCAAGGGAATGGCACCTTGCTATTTATAGAAGTGGGGTTTCATCATTAGGGTTTGCAATGATTACCCTAAAAAGTCGGCGGCTTGGGGATTTAATTGCCATTTTCCTTGATCCTATTTTGTTGGTAATTAATCAGGACCAGTAATCTTGACTGCAGCGAATCTGGAAAATTAATGTTGATTGTGTCAAATCCGTATGGGCATTTAGTATTGATTGTCATGAATCTTTGGCAGCTCGGATCTCCTGCCACGTGTCGCAATTGTAATAAATCTGCTTTGATTCGGGTAATTATGATAATTGTACTAAATCTGGTCGTCGAGATTTGTTGATAACTCTTGATTGATTTAGTGCCACATGGGAAACTGATCTTCTGCCACGTGTCAAAGCTGCATGAGGGTAGCTTCTTAGGTTCTGAATCGCATGAAGGTGGCAGCCACATAGGTGTAGTCTTCAATATCTAAGCCGCGTGGGGGTGGTTTCCAATTGAGCCGCATAGGACTAACCACGTGTCAAGGCTACATGGGCGTGGCCTCTCAATATTTGAGCCACATAGAGATTATCCCCATGATCTGAGCCGCATGAGAATAGCAGCCGCATGGGGTGACTGTTCATATTTTGAGCCACATGACGGGGGTCTTCACGTTCCGAGCCGCATGCGAGCATCAGCCGCATAGGATGGTGGCAGCCGTATGATGAGCTTTGTAGTTGGTGGATCGTACCAGCTGCAAAGGGGATTTTCTTTATTTTTCGAGGAATACGCCGTCATGTCAGAGTCATTATTTCGACTTTTATGTCAGCGCTGTCATTTGTCAGAGCTGTCATTATGAGGGCTGCCGTTAGAGTAATTAATTCAAGCTGCTGCTTTATGGCCAGTTGTCGGATCAGGCAGCATGAGGCTACGTGGCATGGAGCCATCCGAGCCGCATGAGGCTCCTTATGTTTTGAGCCGCATGTTGAATCTGGGCCGCATGAAGCTCCCAGGGATTTTGAGCCGCATGAAGAATGTTTCATGTCCAAGACGCATGAAGGACGTCTCATGACCGAGCCGCATGAGGAATGTCTCACGACCGCGCCGCACGAGGGACGTCTCATAGCCGAGCCGCAAGGAGAGTGTCCCATGACCGAGCCGCATGAGAGATGTCTCATAGCCCGCATGAGAAATGTCTCGATCAACCTGTGCACTCGCTTTGTTGGCCCGGGTATCCCGAGCACACGAGTGCGTAGGTATCATTTTTGCTTCCCGATGTGGGGCTAGTAAAAATACTTGCCCTCGATCTTTGTTGAAGGACTCTTGAGAACCACCCTGTCCGTTTGCCGCCGGGGGCTGGACACGGGCGGTTCTGTACAACTTTCTTTCAGAGGCCCGCTTAGCGGGACGCTCTTGATGGTTAGAGGTTGGGACAGCTGACTGAGCTCGATGAGCCCGTACTGCCCTAGACTTCTTCGACTTAGCACCCGACGGTGCGTAATAGAAAGAGTCCAAGTTTGGAAGGAGGGAAGAGAAGTTGGTGACCTTTTCAAAGGAGGCAAGGGGGCTCTATTTATAGAATAGAGTGAGCCCTTTCTTTATCTCCTTTCCGATGTGGGACTAAAAGTAATATTTTTCATGCTTCTACAATTACCTCTCAGGTTGTTTTCGAAAAAGATGTATCCTTTTTTCTTCATCAATAGCGTGGCGAACAAAGATGAATCACCAGTCATGTGCCGCGAACATCTGCTATCGAGGATCTACCTGCTTTTAGCATGAGAGGGTTGAGGGTCCACCTACAAAACAAATAGCTGAATCCATTGGTACACATTTACTGAAGGGCCCATATTGATTAGTCTTAGGTCTCCAAATCATTGTGTGATTGTCAACAAGATTTCTTGCTGGATAATACTCTGATATGTGCCCATGAGTACCACAGTATGTGCAAGCAAGTTTTGAAAACTTGTTAGTTAATTTTGTGTTGACATGCATATGTGGTTTCTTTGAAAACCTATATGTGAAAGCATGGTGATATTCGTGTTTCTTACGTGCTTTCTGTGTTTTAGTCCTCTTAGGTGTATGCTTAGCATTATGACTAAATTTAGGTTGTGTCACAGGTATAGCCTGTTTGCCTAACTTGATTTCTAACTTTTTAGAAATCTCATAAGACTCTTCATATTTAGCAGTCATATCAATGAGTCTTTCCTCTGTGACTAAGTGCTTCTTCTTCTCTATGTCATAAAACTCTTATATCTTGACATAGTCTCTTTCTTTCTTTTCACCTTTTAGGATAGCCTCATGATAGTCTACTTTAAACTTTGCTATCTCATCCGTATTACCAGTAGTACATGTCTCTCTAACATCTTCAATGATATTTGACAGTCTAGCTACTTCAGTTGTGCATGCCTGGACCTCTTTTCGAGATTGCTTATACTTGTTAAGCACATTTTTGTGTTCTTCAAGTAGTTCACTGAAGACATTTTCTAGCTCATCGAAAGTAAAATCATCATATAAAGGATTTGAGAATACCTTATCAAAAGCCATGAGACAGACATTTGCAGTATTGTAGGGTCTATCTTCTTCTTCTGATTTACTAGTATGACTTTTATGCCAGATACTTGTATTTATATACTTTCGACCTGTTGTTGTTCTTCGGCTTGATCTTGATCTATCATATGGACTGCTTTTCTTTGAACTTGGGTAGTCCTTCTTCATATGCCCTGACTTCTTGTACCAAATCAGATTGTTTCTTCTTTATTGCTTTCATGGACATCTTTCTTCTTTCTGTTTGATTTCTTAAACTTTAAGAATTTTCTTAAGTTCTTCACAAGCATGGCTTGTTCATCACCATTGGATGATTCTTCATCAGAATCTTTGTATGTTGATCTTCTGGCTTGAGCTTGCCCATAAGCGTTTCCAGAGTCATTATGGTGAGATCGTTACCTTCAATGATTGCAGTTGCCTTTGGGTTCCAGTTCTTGGTTAGAGCCCGTAGCACTTTTCTGATCTTCTCGTGATTACTGTGATCCTTACCAAGAGATTGCAAAGGATTAGTAATATCAAAAAAATGAGTGAACATCTGTGTAATTGACTCGCCGGGTTCTATTTTGAAAGATTCATATTCCTGTGTTAGTCTACTGATTTTGGATTCTTTCACTTGGGAAGTACCTTCATGAGTTACCTCAAGAAGTTTCCAAATCTCATGAGACATCTTACAGGTTGAAACTCGATTGAACTCCGTCTTGTCAATTGTATAGAATAATGCGTTGATGGCACGTGCATCTATACTAGCCTTTGCTTTTTCTACCTCTGTATATTTATCATGAGGCTTGTTTGTATGTATGCCATCAACTATTGTAGGTGCCGGTTTTTTACAACCGTCAATAACTATAGACCAAAGGTCAAAGTCAAGAGACTTTAAAAAGAATGTCATTCGTGTTTTCCAGTAAGTATAGTTTGTTCCATCAAATAGTGAGGATCTATTTGTGGATTGCCCTTCACCGTTGAATATTGATTTCACCGTTGCCATATATACTCTCTGAGGTTGTTATATTAGAATATAACCTGCTATAATACTAATTGTCTGATCGTTGAGCACCTCTAGAGGGGGGATGAATAGAGTGAGTGTGAGTGCAGCAGAAAATAACCACCAATTAAAAAACTTAAAAGCAGATAACTATGACAGTGAATAAGAGACAGTAAATAAATGTAGCAGGAGATCAAGGAATCAAACTCAGTTGACACCGCGATATATACTAGTTTCCCTCTTAGAGGACTAATTCAGTCGTAGGTACTCTTGCCTGCTGTTAATCCACTATTCACAAGCTAATTGAGAGCTTGCAGACTTTTACAACACCATGCTTGGTGACAAGTGTACGACCGACTTCACAACACCGTGTTTGGTGACGAGCGCACGACTGGCTCCGAAAACAGAAATGATTTCTAAACTTGAACGAACTCTTTACAACTCTGAGAACCAAAGACTAAATCAAATAGATGTTACTGGCTTTGGCTAAGAGATGTATAGGTGGAGTGTGAAAACTTTAGATCAATAAAAACACTATTGGATATAGATAGAGAGAAGAGAAGATGAGTGATTTGAAATGAGAAATTCTCTTCTATTTATAGGTGTTTTTGAGAACCTAACTCGGACAGATTTTGGGAAGAGTTCGGTTGCAAGGATCTCGAAAACGAATATTGCATACAGATTTAGAGGCAATAAATATTTCAATTTGAACTGACCGAACTCGGTCCGAACTAGGCCAGAGTTCTGTCTAAGTTCGTCTAGTACTTACAAAAATGTTTGGACCAATTCTGTTTGAATAGGATATGTAATATTTTTGGTATATGGAATTTTCGTGGATAGGCATGCTTTTTAGATAGGTGGACTGTGGATAACCTAAGCCAGTAATATCCAGTCGATTTTACAATTTGTATCCTAGACTCAATAAAGATAAAAATACAGAATAAATTGTAAAATGACTCAGACTATTTCCAGTACATAAAAGCTTTAGGATGATGATTTACATGCTTGTGGATGTTGTAGTATGCTCTTTGATATTGATTTCACTTAACAAAAAATGTTAGCAGCAATTTGTATATTTTGTGTAATGACTTAAGTTGTTTGTTGATTTATCAAAATCGGGTGTGACCGTTAGGAAATGCGTCGACATGTATATGTATTGGTAGGGATATAGGTATAGCCTAGGGATTTATGAGTTAGTTTAGAAATGACCAAATAAGCCAAACTTGGCATGGTTGGCTAGCGAGTTGACCAAGTTGACAAAAGTCAACTTTGGGTCAAACTTGATCTAAATTGACTCAATCGGACTTGAAATGGTTAGATAACTTAAGTATGACCTACATGGGATAATAGACTAGTTGACTTAGGGTTGACCTAGTTTGACCAGAATGGTTGACCAGGGTTGACCAGAGTTGACCAAGGGTTGACTTTCACCTAAAAGGACCTAGGATTATTTAGAATGCATTGTAGATTGCTCTTATTTCATATTAGACACTTTGTAACCTGTGATTGCTCTAAATAGGACTGTGACTCCGATTTGGACTCATATTCTTATCAGACATTCGGGATATCAGACGAGGATATTCTTTGACCGTTTCATACTTGCTAGGAATTATATTCTTGTTACAGACTAATTTACTTGATGCTGACACGATATTATCACGGATTAGTACTATATGGATCTTTAAATGAGATGTTATCCCCCTCGGGTACATCGAATACATAATATCATGTGCTTTTCACGAATATCATGTATTCCATGGACTCTTATTATTCACGTACACACATGTGCTCTCATGTACTCTCATGATCTCATGAGCTTCATGTATAAAAATTTCATGTATAATAACATTGTTGGCCCATTCCATAGTCACACCCGATTTTAATAATCGACATGAACTTAAGCCAATACACAAAATATAAGAACTGCTGCTAATCATTTTAGGACATGTGAAATTAATATCAACAAGCGTACTACTGCATCATCAAGCACGTAAATCATCAGTCTGAAGCTTACTTTCATTGGAATCCAGTCCGAGTAATTTTACAATTTATTATGTATTTTATCTTTATTGAGTCTATGACATAAATTGTAAGATCGACTAGGTAATACTTGCTTAGATTAATCTTAGTCCACTTTTCTATAAAGCCTACCTATTCATACTCCATCGAGCAAAAAGTTCAAATAAATTTTTGTAACAAAATTTGACAATTGTTCAATATTTTTAATAAGGCAGAACTCAAACCGAGTTCGGCCCGAGTTCGATCCGAACTCTGTCCGAGTTAGGTCTGTTTAAATTCAAATATTTGTTGCCTTCAAATCTGTATGCAACGTTCATATGCGAAATCTTTTCATCAGAACTCTGCCAGAACTCTGCCCGAGTTCGGTTCTAGAAAACACCTATAAATAGAAGAGAGTTTTTCATTTCAAATCAATCATTCATTCTTCATCTTCTCTTCTCTATTCAATAAATGTTTTCATCCGATCAAAAGTTTTCATATCACACCTACACTCCTTCTAGCCAAAAGGCAGTAATATCTATTTTGATCTAGAGTCTTTTGGTTCTCAAGAGTTGTAAAGAGGTTGTTCAAAGTACAAAAATTATCTCTGTTGTGGAGCCGGTCATGCGCTCGTCACCAAGCACGATGTTGTGAAGTTGGTCATGCACTTGCCACCAAGCACGGTGTTGTAAGAGACTGCAAGCTCTTAATTAGCTTGTACCTTAGTGGATTAACATCGAACAAGAGTACTCGAGACTGGATTAGTCCTCTCAGAGGGATACTAGTATACATCGTTATGTCACTGAGTTTGATTTCTCTATCTCTTTCTATATTTATTTACTGTCTCTTATTTACTGCCATAGTTATCTGTTTAATTTTTTAAATTGGTGATTATTTTTTGCTGCACTCGCACTCACTCTATTCACTCCCCTCTAGAGGTTCTAAACGGTCCTACAATTGGTATCAGAGCAGGTTATATTCTAATATAACAAACCTCAGAGAGTATTATGGCAGCCGTGAAATTAATATTCAACGGTGAAGGGAAATCCACAAATAGACTCCCACTATTTGATTGTACAAATTATACCTACTAGAAAACACGAATGACTTTCTCCTTAAAGTCTTTTGACTTTGATCTTTGTTCTATAGTTGTTGACGGTTATAAAAAATTGGCACCTACAGTAGTTGATGGCCAGCTTGTAGACAAGCCTCATGACAAATATATAGAGGATAAAAAAGTAAAGGCTAGTCTAGATGCTCGTGCCATCAACGCATTGTTCTCTGCAATAGATAAATGGAATTCAACAAAGTTTCAACCTGTAAAACGTCTCACGAGATTTGGAAACTTCTTGAGGTAACTCATGAAGGTACTTTCCAAGTGAAGGAATCCAAAATCAGTAGACTAACACAGGAGTATGAATCTTTTAAGACAAAATCCGGTGAGTTAATTACACAGATATTCACATATTTTCTTGATATTAATAATCCTTTGCAATCTCTTGGTAAGGATTACAGTAATCATGAGAAGATCAGAAAAGTGCTATGGGCTCTAACCAAGAACTGGAACCCGAAGGCAACAACAATCATTGAAGGAAACGATCTTACCACCATGTCTCTGGAAATCTTGATGGACAAGATCATGACCCATGAGCTTGATCTGCAAGAGTTTGAAGAAGCAACCATAAAAGAAAAGTCTATTGCCTTCAAAGCTCAAGCCAAAAAATCTACATACAATGATTCTGAGAAAGAATCAACAAGTGGTGATGAAGAAGCACTAATAGAGAAGAACTTCAAAAAATTCCTAAAGTTTGAGAAATCAAACAGAAGGAAGAGAGATATCCAAGAAAGCAATAAAGATGAAACAATATGCTTTGGATGCAAGAAATCAGGGCACATGAAAAAGAACTATCCAACTTCGAAGAAAAACAGTCCATACGATAGATCAAGATCAAGCAGAAAAGCAAAACAAGTCGAAAGTATGCTAACACAAGTATCTGGCATAAAAATGATGCCATTGACATAGAGAAAGAAGACAGACCCTGCAGAAATGCCATTGTCTGTCTTATGGCTTTTAATAAGGTATCCTCAGACCCTTTGTATGATGACTTTACATTCGATGAACTAGAAAATGCCATTAGCGAATTACTTGAAGAACATAAAATTGTGCTTGTCAAGTATAAGAAATCTCGAAAAGAGATTAAGGCATACACAACCGAGATAGCTAGACTGTCCAGTCTTATTGAAGATATTAAAGAGACGTCTACTACCGGTAACACGGAAGAGATAGCCAAACTCAAATTAGACTATCATGAGGCTATCCTCAAAGTTGATAAGAAAGAAAGAGATTATGTCAAAATACAAGAGTTATATGACATAGAGAAGAAGAAGCACTTAGTCACAGAACAAAGACTCTCAGACATGACTACTAAATATGAAGAGTCTATTGTGGTTTCTAAAAAGATAGAAATCAAGTTAGGCAAACAGGCAATACCTGTGACACAGCCTAAGTTTAGTCCTAATGCTAAGCATACACCTAAGAGGACTAAAAATCATAAAGCACGAAAGAAACATGACTATCACCATGCTTTCACTTATAGGTTTTCAAAGAAACCAAATAAGCATGTCAACACAGTTTCAACTACCACTGTTTCTAAACTCACTTGCACATTTTGTAGTAGTGACGGGAGTACTTGCAGACAAGCCTAGAGACTAGCTAGATAGTTGAGTTGTAGACATTCATTTAAATTGTACAAGTTTATGTTCTTCTACAAATGTAAAACTTGTAATCATTGTAAGTTAAATTAATTATGTGAATGAGCATTGTTTGTGATTTGATCTTCATGGCCGTGACATCGTTCTACCGCCGACACTGCGGCGTAGGCTGGCTTGGACACATCTCGTATCCGTTTAAAAAAAAAATGGGTGCGGGTCGTGACAGTAGTACTCATGGACACATATCACAATATTGTTTAGCAAGGAAACTTCTTGACAATCGCACTTTATTTTGGAGACCTAAGACTAATCAATATGGTCCCTTCAGTAAATGGGTACCAAAGGATTCATCTACTTGTTTTGTAGGTGGACCCTCAACCCTCTCATGCTAAAAGCAAGTAGATCATCGATAGCAGATGTTTGCGGCACATGACTGGGGATGCATCTTTGTTCACCACGCTATCGATGAAGAAAGAAGGATACATCTCCTTCGAAAATAATCTGAGAGGTGATATAATTGGCAATGGTACTGTTGGTATATCTCCTTATCCCGTAATAAAAGACGTTTGTCTAGTTACAAAATTGAAACATAACCTACTAAGCATAAGTCATTTGGCTGATAATGGTTATGGTATCAACTTTATAAAAGACAAATGTACCATACATAATATGTCATCTGGTTATCCCGTATATGAAGGGATTAGAGAAGACAATATTTATGTTTTCATTTTGGAGGGTACTTATAATACAAAAAGATGCCTAGAAGCTAATTTAGATAAAAGATGGCTATGGCATATGAGACTAGGGCATGCAAATATGGACACTATCTCACGACTGAGCACTAAGAAGTTGGTAAAAGGACTCCCCGAGATTCTATTCAAGAAAGATATGGTATGTGCTGACTGTGAGAAAAACAAATCACATAGGTCTACATTTAAATCCATCAACGCTGTAAGTACTTATTGACCTTTGCAGTTGATACATATAGATTTATTTGGTCCTAGTAGAGTCGCTAGTCTTGGCGGTAAGCTCTACGCTTTTGTTATTATTGATGATTTCTCTCGTTTTACTTGGATTTATTTTTTATCAAACAAAAGTGATGCTATTTTTGAATTTTAGATATTTTGCAAAAAGGTACAAAACGAAAAAGGCTTAATGATTACTCGTATCCAAAGTGATCATGGTGGCAAATTCGTAAATACAAATTTCAAAAAGTTTTGTGATGATAGTGGGTACTACCAAAATTTTTCTTATCCCAGAACTCCTCAACAGAATGGTATTGTGGAGCGGAAGAACCGTACTCTAAGTAAAATTGCTAGAGTCATGCTGAATCAGCATAATCTTCCTAAATATTTTTGGGCAGAAGCTGTTAGCACAACCTGTCATGTTTTAAATAGGATGTTAATTCGACCTATCTTGAAAAAAAATACCATATGAACTTTGGTTTGGAAGGATTCCAATCATTTCTTATTTGAAAGTTTTTGGATGCCGCTGTTTTATCCTGAACACCAAAGACAACTTGGGTAAGTTCGACTCTAAAGCAGACAAAGGGATATTTCTCGGATATGCTGCTAAGAGTATGGTATATAAAATTTTCAATAAATGGTCTATGATTGTTGAAGAATCTATTAACATTACTTTTGATGAGCTCAATAGTCACAGATCTAGCGACAGTGATGATGAAGGTGTACAAGCAAAAACCAATAAATGTCCTATGGAAGATCCGGCTCATAAATTTGAATCATTAAAGTTCTTACTAGATCATCCAGAGACACTCATCATAGGTGATGTATCAAAACGTGTAAGTACACGCTCCTCTCTTAGAGATTCTAAAATAGCAGCAAATGTAGCTTTCATTTCTCAAATAAAACCTAAGAAAATAGAAGATACCTTTTCTAATGAGTTTTGGATTAATACCATGTAAGAGGAACTAAATCAATTTGAAAGAAACCAAGTTTAGGAACTCGTTCCTAAACCTATTGGTCAATCGATAATTGGTACCAAATGGGTGTTCCGAAATAAACTTAGTAAAGATGGGCAAGTTCTACGCAACAAAGCACGTCTAGTGGCACAAGGTTATAATCAAGAAGAAGCTATTGATTATGACGAGATATATGCTCTTGTTGCTAGACTAGAAGCTATTCGCATATTTTGTGTATTTACATGTTTTAATGATTTTAAATTATTTCAAATGGATGTAAAAAGTGCATTTTTGAACGAATTTCTAAAAGAAGAAGTTTTTGTGAAACAACCCCCTAACTTTGAAGATTTTTAAAAACCTGATCATGTCTTCAACCATAAGAAAGTACTTTATGGACTCAAACAGGCACCTCGTGCTTGGTATGAACGCCCAAGTGCCTTCTTACTTAATAATAGTTTTTCAATAGGAAGAGTGATACAACTTTGTTTATCAAATCTTTAAATGATGACATTCTTCTTTTGCAAATATTTGTTGATGACATTATATTCGGTTCTACTGATGAAAAACTTTGTCAAGAGGTTGCTAAGTGTATGCAGAAAGATGAGTATGATGGAAGAGCTGAACTTCTTCCTAGGACTCCAGATTAAACAACACTCAAAAGGAACATTCATCAATCAAGCCAAGTATACGAAGGACATACTAAAAAGTACGAGTTCAATAATATAAAGCCTATCGAAACTCCAATGGCTACATCCGCGAAGCTTGATATTGATAAAAGTGGCAAACCTATCGACCAACATAATTATCGAGGTATGATTGGTAGCCAATTAAATTTAACTGCTAGTCGTCCTGATATTATGTTCCGTGTTTTCACCTGTGCACGATACCAGGAAAATCCTAAGGAATCACACCTTAGTGCCATCAAGCCTATCTTTCGATACCTTAAAGGAACTTCTACAGTCGGCTTGTGGTATCCTAAAACCAAATCCTTTGACCTGATAGGTTACTTGGATGTAGATTTTGCCGAATGCAAAGTAGACCGTAAAAGTACCAGCGATAAGGTTCATTTCCTAGAAAAGTCCTTAGTCTCTTCGTTTAGCAAGAAGTAAAATTTTGTAGCATTATAAACTACTGAGGCTGAGTATATCGTCGTAGGACATTGCTGTGCTCAAATTTTGTGGATAAAGCAAACCCTAGAATACTATAATCTGTACTACACTAAGATTTCCATTTATTGTAATAACACTAGCACTATTAACCTGACAAAGAACCCTGTATGTCACTCATACACAAAATACATTGAGATCCGTCATCACTTTTTACGTGATCACCAACAATACGGGGATATCTGCCTAGAGTTTATTAACACAGATCATCAACTAGCAGACATTTTCACAAAACCACTGGCTGAAGACCGATTTAACATAATAAGGCGAGAGCTCGGCATACTTGAATTTTCAGATTCATGGTATAGTATGGTAATTAAATTTATTTTTATGACTCGAAACTTCATAATTTATTTAACAGAAATTATTTTAGGAACAAGCCGAAAGGGTCCTTCTATCATACAGGTGTAAATAGCCTGAAAGGACACGGTGCACTAGTCTTCGGACTCCGCTGGCTGGGATCCGGCCCCTACAGCTAACCCAAAGTAATAGAAGTTATTAAATGAAGAAGTCAACAGTCATAAATTTAATTTTTGAAACCAATACTACATTTATGGCATTAGAAATACAAGCAGCTGAACTCGGACCGAACTCTGACCGAGTTTCGACCGAGTTTGGTCGGTACTGTTCAGCTTTCAGAACCGAACAGCCGGCCCTAGCCCTATTAATACTCCTTCTTCCTTCCACTTTTTTACACAACCAAATCGAGAATTAGCCTCCTTTATTCCCAAGAGCTCTTCCTCCTCCTTTATTTCAAGCTTCTCAGGAGTTTGTGGGTTGTTCCTCTCCGTCTTCTTCCTCCTTTTGTCAAGGTACTCCATTATCTCCTTCCTCTCACCTATGGCACCCAAGAGTCAAAAAAGAAAGGTTGATTCCTCACATGCAGGATCTTCCTCTTCTGATTACATCCCCACTAATGTACTCAGTCCAACTAGACCCATAGGATCCAATGATTTTGATTCTGGTCTTTTTCTTGACAAGGAATTTTCGGATATTTGGTTTGATTCCTTTTCTGGTCGTAGAATATGTGCTGGAGCACGTGTGAACTTTAATATATTTTCTGAATACGCTTCCATATTCGACCGTCTCGGCTTTCGTGACTTTTTTAAAGTAGCCGAGAATATCTATGATAACACTGTCCGTATGTTTTACTGCAACTTGCAAGTAAAATCTAACATAAATTTCTATTCTTGCGTTGCTGGACAAGAACTAGAATTCAGCGCCACCGACATCAGTGAATACTTTCATGTTCCTGATGTAGGTGAAGCATTAATGGATATCCATCACATCCAATTTCCTGAAGGTGTCACTCTCGATTCCTTCAAAGAACTTCTTTGCCATCCCAGATCTGTTCCTAAAAGAGTCCATTCTAAACATCTCAACCAAATATTCTATGAACTACATAGGTTTATTTTCTCTATTTTTCTTCCAAAGAAAGGATTCTCTGATGAGATTATTTTCTTGGAGTTATCTGCCCTGTAATATATCCACTTTGGCATTCCATTTTCTGTTCCCAAGACCATGATGGCTTGGATGCTGAACTGTAGAAATGTAGGACGCAACCTCGTCTATCCCACGCATTTGGCCTCTATTTTTCGAAGGTTTGAAATCGATCTTCAAACCTGTTCTTATTCCTCCACAGCCATAGATCTCAGTAGGTTTAGGCTATACTCTACTCCTCCTCTGCCTCCTGGTGCTGAGCCTATTCCAGATGCTGACCCTGAGGCTCCTCCGCCTGATGCTGCTGCTCCAGCTCCTGCTCCGGGTTTTGACCCTGGATTTTATCAGCATTTTGATGACTTTGTTGCCCTCTCCGCCACATCACCTAAGCTCAGGTGTTACGAAAAGGCATTGCTGATCTCCAGTGGAGTCTCTCCCATGACCCATCACATCCAGTGACCATACTTCCTCACCCCGAGTTCCCATGACCCAGGTTCGGAGATGAGACGACTTTTCCTCACTTTGGTCATACTGCTGCATATTTTCCTTCGGATGCTCCTGGCAGTGACGACAGTCCTATGTGATGCAGACTTGAGCTGGTGGATTGTGGATAGGGCTGATAGATGATGATCTATGATGTTGTTTTCTTTTATGTCTAAACTTTTCAGTTAGACATTTTATTAGCACTTTTTGTGACGATGATGATGATTATATCTTTCTTTTTATGCATGACATTTTCATACTTTTCAGTACTAGTTTTTTATGCACTTTATAGAACTGTTGTTATTTGGTTATCTCTTTAGTATCACTTAGTCTGTTTGATGAACATTGTTGGCTTCACATATTACGGGGGAGCCAAAACCATTTTTTATTGACAAAGGAGAAGAAAATGTATAATACCAAAATCAACAATCAAAGAAAGACAACCAAAACCATTTTTTTTAGGTAATTTTATTTGTTCTATTTTATATATATTTTGGTATAGACTCAAGTTTGTCAATTATCAAAATGGGGGAGATTGTTGGCCCATTCAATGGAAACACCCGATTTTAATAATCGACTTGAACTTAAGTCAATACACGAAATATACGAACTACTGCTAATCATTTCAGGATGTGTGAAATCAATATCAACAAGCGTACTACTGCATTATCAAGCACGTAAATTATCAGTCTGAAGCTTACTTTCGTTGGAATCCAGTCCGATTCATTTTACAATTTATTATGTATTTTATCTTTATTGAGTCTAGGATATAAATTGTAAGATCGACGAGGTAATACTGGCTTAGGTTAATCTTAGACCACTTTTCTATAAGCCTACCTATTTATATTCTATACACCAAAAAGTTCAAATCTATTATTGCAACAGAATTTGACAAATGTTCAATATTTTTCCTAAGACAGAACTCTGCCCGAGTTCGGCCCGATTTCGGTCCGAGCTCTGCCCGAGTTCGGTCAATTTAAATTCAAATATTTGTTGCCTCCAAATCCGTATGCAATGTTCATATGAAAAATCTTTGCATCAGAACTCTACCAGAACTCTGCTCGAGTTCGGTTCAAGAAAACACCTATAAATGGAAGAGAGTTTTTCATTTCAAATCACTCATCCATCTTTATCTTCTCTTCTCTATTCAATAAGTGTTTTCATCCGATCAAAAGTTTTCATATCACACCTACACTCCTCTTAGCCAAAAGCCAGTAATATCTATTTCGATCTAGAGTTTTTTGGTTCTCAAAAATTATAAAGAGGTTGTTCAAAGTACAAAAATTATCTCTGTTGTAGAGCCGGTCATGCGCTCGTCATCAAGCACGGTATTGTGAAGTTGGTCGTGCACTTGTCACCTAGCACGGTGTTGTAAGACACTACAAGCACTCAATTAGCTTGTGCCTCAGTGGATTAACATCGAGCAAGAGTACTCGAGACTGGATTAGTCCTCTCAGAGGGATACCAGTATACATCGCTCTGTCACTGTGTTTGATCTCTCTACCTCTTGCTATATTTATTTACTGTCTTTTATTTACTACCATAGTTATTTGTTTAATTTTTAAAATTGGTGATTATTTTCCATTGTACTCGCACTCACTCTATTCACCCCCTCTAAAGGTGCTCAACGGTCCTACAAACATAACCTGTATAGATCCTTATGTATTAATTGGGGTACGGGGGAATAAAAGTAGTCATGTGAATAATTCCAAAGTAGTGTAATCATGTTTAAACTCTATAGTGTAATCATGTATAAATCAAACCGTTCACATGTCTATCACTCTAAATCACATAGTCACTTACAGTTCTCTATTACCATATATAGATATCTTTTGTTTATCAGATTCTCGCTTTCTTTTCATCTTTATTTCTAGCATTTTCTGTATCTTATTATATACCATGCTTTACATTTCCTGTCATGATATGAACTGCATGAGATGTATTATGCTCGTTTTTGTCCTGATTGGACCTGTTGATAAAAATTTATAGATAAGTTGGAGGATCACAGCTAGCCTAGAGGATACTAGTAAAGCTTGGAATAGATGTCTAGAGTTTTGTTTATCTTATTTCTTATTTGTCTTGGAGATGTATTTCATTTTAGATATTGAGATTTTGTCTTTGTTAGATACTTGACTTATTTATTTTTGGTTGTATCCCTCTTGTGGATGTTATCTATTTCATGGTACTGATTATCTACCTCTAATTTTGTGATTGAGATTGTATCTTTCTGAGATTATCCTTAGTTTGGAGATTATATCATATAGTGTTAGTTGTGATTATAATCTAGAACATCGTTTTACCGTCGACACTACGGCATAGGCGGACATACCTACTTCTCGTGCCCCTACACTGGGTGTGGGTCGTAACAGTTGTCATCTAGAAACAAATTCCAGTACAAATCTAATCTAACTAAGTTACCACTAGAGCCTCCTCGACTGGAACTAATTCCTACTGGGCTAGGGTCTCCTGGTCTATACTCACTACGTCATGTGCACCATAGTTGGTGGTACACTCGTCCTCGTTGTCTGAAACATATAGCCAGTCAGGATTGGAACGAGATACATTTCCAATAACAGTTCTAGTTAATGATAAAGACTATATAGCAGTAAATAGAGAGAATATACAAGGTAAAGTGAAATGAACATGAACATGGCAAGGCATAGCAAGACTATAAATGAGTGTAAGAGCAAGAGAACAGAGTATATTATGTATAGGAATCAAGAAAACATTATCTATGTGAGTTAGCACTAGTTTCAACATGTTATCAGCTTAGGAACTTGATACAAGAGTTTATGGCCTGGTTAATCATACATGTAGTGTATGATTAACACTATTCAAGGTTCAAGATTTGATGCAAGAAGGGTACTGATCACATGTCTATGCTAATACTTTCCACCTTCGACTAGTATAGTGGATTTGACTATGACACATTATGACATAGGATTCTCTAAGAAGGTAGCTAACCTTCACAAGAATCGGTGTATATACAATATAGAAGAACAACAAGAAGGTTTGCCCAAGATATCCCAAGGAATGTAAGAAATAACATCTCATGACGGGATCTAGACGATACCAATCGGTGTGACCAATCTATCAAGAGAACAAGGATATCTACACAAAATACAAGAAACATAGAAGATATCATAAAACAAAAAATCATCAAAGAATGTACTCGCCTGTAAACTGGTGTGGAATATCAACAGTGACTGATCACTACAACAAAAAGACCTATTAATGACGCTTGATAAGTAGATTTCATGACGGCTGATAAAGAAGCGTCATCAAAGTTCAGCAAGACAATATTCTATGACGGTTTTCTATATAAACGTTATTGATTGTCTCTCAGTGATACGAGCGTCATGAAAAAAACACCAAATTTTGACTCGAAACCTCGACTCTCCCGCACTTAAGGAAAAGTCTAAACCCCTTCTCCTTCTCTCTTTCTCCTTCCACTCCCCAACACCCTTCAGCCCGTTTTTCCCTAAAATATTTTGGCGGCTAAACATGGAGCCCTAGTTTTCACTCCGTATACAAATTTTTTAATCTCTCTCGTCTTTCATTCTTCTCCCACTGGATTGATTCATTTTTCTTCTTTTTTTTACTCTGAATACAAAAGGGGTTCATCAAAGAAAAAATATTGTAAGTTCTTCTTCTTCTTCTAATTTTTTACTCTAAATCTAGGTTCTTCTTCGCATTCTTGGTCCAGAGGTGGGCCACTACATTGGAGATGCTCTTGTGGAGATTAGGGTCCAAAGTAGCCTGGGATGCTTGAGCGTCCGTGCGGGCTCGTCCACGACGCCGACAATGGGTCGGAAGATCTTCTTTCCTTTGTGGGAACCAGTTGTCTCCTCTTTCCCTCATAATTATTTAACAAACAATAGATTGAAGAAAGCGGCATCAACTTTATGTTTTTCCTCTAAATCTAGGTTTTTAATTGCTTCTTCAGAGCCGAGTAGGAATCGATGATGGGTACTCAGGTGGAAATATTGGAAGTGGGAAAGATAGTAGAGTCTCCAAATTTTACTTCTCCTCTGTATATAAATCACATTCCCTCGATCGACTGAGCATCAGATCGACCTAGTGGTGGTTTTGAATACGAAAGGAGGGGTTCATCAAAGACCTAAGTTCTTCTTCTTATTGTTGTTAATCCTTTAATTTTTTTACTCTAAATCTAGGTTTATGCTTTTCACTCTTAAAATTTTGTCGTTCTTCATTCGAGGAGAGTACCTCTATGTTTATACTGTATATGATATTCTTTCTGTATATGATTTTTCTTTCTTGTTTATTTACCTTACCAGGTACATATATGTTTTATGTAAATGCAAAGTTGCCATTATAGCGATCACTTTCATTTACATATATATTATTTACCAGTTATTGATAGTTAATGATATACGTCCTGTCCAAAATACTTCCATCATTTATGTGTACTACTAACCTTTCTAATATGCTACAATTCTTAATTTTAGTATGCACTCTCAATTTAGAATCTAGTCAAAGAAAAATTGACGATATGACACCACCATATCTTTTATCCGATGACAGGGAAAGAAAGGCCATTCTTAGAAGTCGCACAGCTGCGAAGAAGGAAATTATATGTTGGGGTAGCTAAGCTACGGTTACTGATGTGCTTGGGGCTTCCTAAGGAGGATATGTAGTAGTTCACAGCAATTGAGATGGAAAGCCATATTCATGTTGTCCCAATGTGTACTATTGCAAGCTTCAAAAGGATGAAACATCTCTCTAACCAATACTCTGTGAGCCTTAAAACTTCCCAGCTTTCTTTATAAAAAAATCCTAGAGGCAGTTAAAAAGTGAAGGCCTTCATTGATATACTTATCGACCTATGGTTACTAGCATAAAATCATATTCTAGTGGCCACCTATATGCATTATTTGTTAGGATCGCTTCAACCTTATAGTCGCGTTCTCTCCGACTGGCTGGACATTCGGAAAAGGAAAGAAGAAGACTCCTGGGCGAAGGTGGAAGCAGGGTACCATCATCAGGTAACATATTCACAACTTTTCAACAACGAAATATATTTTCTTATAGGGGAAAATCAAATGATGAGTAGCACTTGATGTATCTACCATCTTTGTTAACTACCATTACCAAATCTTATGTGAGAATATACCCAATTTGCTTGTGAATTACTTATGTGTGACTTTATCTTCTGAATTTCATTCACAATCATTACTTACAAGTTTAGTTGATATAAACAAAAGAAAAGATTATGAACGTAGACCGTGGTATCTCGTACTCCTATCCAGCGAGTTAGTATCAATAACCATTAAGCAAAAGCCTCCAGAAAAATTTCTTTTATAAAGCGTCTTTGAGACACAAGTATATACAAGGTCAACGGATCCAAAACTTTATGACACGAGAAAGAAAGATGTTGATCACTGGTTATCGCCGGGAGTAGTGTAGCATTACTGACAATTGATATGTGTACCACCAGAAAAAGTCAATATGGTACCTTCTGTAAAGCTAGCTAAGAGCCACATATGTAACTTGTAGGTATGGGTGAAGTATGTCCAAATGTATGTATGAAAATAATAATTAGCTAAAACTAATTACTATTTATTTAAATTTTAAAGAAAAATACTTGACAAAGTTACTTACATTATTTTCACCTTTTATTTTCAAAGCACCAGACGTTGTAACTAAACAGTGATATTACTTCAAGTTGAATGGTTTAATTTGCGTTGTACTGATATATTCGAGTATTTATAACTGCAATGATTATAGTTGAGGTGGCTATATGTCAAACATGATATGATACATTGTATTTAGAAGTCCCTAGAGATGAGTAGGCACTACAGATTTCTCTTCTGTGCATTTTACTGCATAAAAGTGACATTGTTGGAGGCCTATTACTGCAATTACTACCCCCTCCCTTTGTGTGTATCATCACTTTCCAATTTTGGGATGTGTGTGTTAGTTTAACAAAACAAACGTTGCAACATTTGATTTTTGCCTATAAAGTAATATATAAGTTGCACTTGGATATGCCTATATTTTTTCAGGTTCGATCAGCATCCTCATTGTCACATCCCATACTTTGCCACTAGTTTCTGTATGTTTACTAGTATTCAAGTCATAAGTGTATACACTCATGCTTAATTATATGGCATTGGTAGGTATGAAGCTCCATACAGCTAATAAAGCTTTTGGTTTGAACTAACCTTTTTTTCCAGGCACTTACCTTCAGTTGAATCCCTTCTTACATTCTAAATTAGGACAAATAGGTTACTCGACTGCTATTATCATTTACTTTCCATGTAGGAATATAGATTTAAGTGGGGCTATTTAAGTGGGGCTGTCCCCTTTGTGAGGTACGTGCTCTAAACTAATAAAAGGAGAATATAGATTTAATTAACCCATTCCTTTGTGAGGTACATGCTCTAAAGTCATAAAAGGAGAATATAGATTTAATTAACCTGTTCCTTTTCTTCTTTCAGTACGAAAAAGATATGATATATAATGAATTTTATTGATTTTTTGCTCTTCTAGTCTTCATAAAAGGAACAATAATGGAATTATTTTTGAGTACCTCTCAAGTAGAGAGTCCCATTTTGCTTGGAAAAGATTGCAGCAAAGTGATCAATGATGAATATTTTTTTGGTATTTGATTACTCATAACCTATATTCATTTTCATTGTTGAAGAATTTTAAAATTTGTTGTTTAGCTCCTTGTGAAATGTTAGGTTCGACATACAATATTGTGTTCATTATGAGCAAAGTCCTGATTAACATATTTAAATTTTTTTGTCAATGGGATGCCAAACAATCTCGAATATAGTAGAGCGTGTGGTTGGCACCGATTCCTTTGGTACTGTTTTTCAGGTATTTAGTGTGGTTCACTAGGAACTTTTAGCTTCCTACTACCTTATGCCACTTATTCACATAAATTTAACCGTTGATTTTTTTCTTCTTCTGATTTTCTTTGAATACCATATTTTGTAGGCTAATTGTTTGGAAACAGGGGAAATAGTTATTATTAAGGAGGTACTGCATGATAGGAGATACAAGAACAGGAAGCTCCAGATGATGCAGTTACTCGATCATACTAATGTTGTTCAATTAAAGCACCACTTCTTTTCAACCACCGATAAAGATGAGCTATACCTGAATCTTATACTTGAATATGTTTCTGAGACTGTTTATCGCATGATAAAATACTACACTCGAATGAACCAGCATATGCCTCTCCTATGTGTGACTTTATATGTATCGGGTGCCATATCATTCGTACAACAGTTATCCCTTCCACATTAACTTAAATGTTTCATAATAACATTGTAATCTAATCTTGTGTGTAGATATGCCGAGCGCTTGCTTACATTCATGATGTTTTGGGGGTATGTCATCGTGACATCAAACCGCAAAATCTCTCGGTAAGGGGTACTTCATGCTTCTTCTGTTTCTTCGGGTTTTAAGTCTGAGGTCATTTTATATTATAATTTATGAAATACAGAAAACTTTGACAATAGACTGGGTACCTGCATTATGGAGTGATCTTAATGTTGAATTGTGATCTTAATGTGTGTTTTTAATCAGGACATATACATCATTCAAGATCCGATAGTTACATATATATACATCATTATATCACATTTATTAAACCTTGTTTTATCTTTTGCAGGGTACATGTGCTGTGGACACATGTCTTCATGTGACTAAGTTGAAGCTAAAGTATGGGATATTTTCATGTGGATAGTTTTGATGTAGCTAAAGTGTACTCTATAGTGGATACTCTATATATTTTGAGAAGATGTATATGGCCTGAGAAATGTACAATGATAGGTAAAGTATTCTATTTTGAGACAATGGAATGTCGCTAGATAAAGTACGCTATATCTGTGAGATGTTGATGTACCCTATTTTGAGACAATAAAATAGAGATTAAGGGTACTTTATATTACATTTCAATGTTTTGTTGTGAATATGGTTCAAAGTGGTTGTTTTCGAATTGAATTGAGCAGTGTTTGGAATGTATAACATGCAGTATAGAGCGTTATAAATGTGATACAATGACCATTCATAACGCTTTCAAAATATCCTGACTTATAACCATATTAACTATTCATAACGGTTTTACATAACTATCCATAACGTTTTGAAAATAAAATGTAGCAGAAATTCAACCTATTAATGACGTTTTCGGAAGAATTTTTATAATGCTTTGAAAAACATTTATAACACCCAATTTCATAACTCTTGGATTAAGAAAAAAAGCATCATGGTTCTTAATTAATGATGGTTTTTAGCCGTCAATAAAAGGTATTTTTGTTGTAGTGGATACAGTGCCTCGAGGAACTAGATGTAGAACTTGAATGTCAATTTGAGTTTTGGAATCATAAGCATGCTATTTTAGCTCTATACTAAGTCTCCAAGTCATTTCTATGTCAAACTAGGTCAATACCTTGTTTCTAGGGTCTATGTAGTCATATTAGCTATACCAAGTCAAATTCTAGAGTCAGAGTCAATATTTATCTAGGAGCTAGGTTTCTAGCATGATACTAGGTCTATATTCACTACAAGAAAATGCATCTTCTGCAACATACGCAATATGTAGCGGAAAGTTGGAATTGTGTCGCCAAAGCCTTTCTGTGACATAACGTGCTATGTCGCACGTGTGTCGCCGTATCCCTGTCTGGGAAAGTATTTGGCAACAAAAATCCATCATGTCGCTGAAAAGGCCCACTTTTGGCGACATGCTCTAATTTTTTTTATAAAATAATATTTGGCGACATGTGACTTGTGTGTCGCAGAAAGTTGATACTTTGGCAACATTAGCACATGTCGGAAAAAAATTACTTTTTGCAACACAATATAATGTCGCAAAAGCTAATATAGACAAATATAAAAATACTTTTGCTACACAATTTGATGTCACAAAAGCTAATATATACAAATATAAAAATACTTTCTGCTACACAATTTGATGTCGCAAAAGCTGATGTAGACAAATTTTAATATTAATTTATAATAATAATAGTAAATTGCATTTGAAACATGATATAAAATCCCACTTCAAAACAAACTTATAAACATTGTAATTTGTCTTCAAAGAACTTGAGAATAAATAGCAACAATCACACAACATAATATCCAATATAATGTCTTCATAAAATAGTCCAATAATGCTAAAGATTTAACTTCAATTAACCCATTCAAGTAGAAACGTATTGTATTTCACAATCATTGTATTCCAACCAGACAAATATAATGTAAGCAAAAATACATGAATTCAGTATATTCCCAAAAAATTAGCCAACAATAAATTATCTTTTCACTGCAAACATTACTTTCTCCAAAATAATGATAGATCTCATGATATGAACATATTCCAAAAAATTGGCTTTGTTGTCCATGTGATCCTGCAAAAAACATTTTAAAAAAAAGATTGTAATTAAAAAAAGTATATGCTAAAAGAATGACAAATATCTATGAAGGCCAAAAAATATATGAACACTTCTACAGTATTTTGTTTCACACAAAATAAACTTAGTAAAGAAAATGTGTCAACACAAACATTTGCTAGTGTTAACTCTTGAGCACATTTGCTAGTGTGTTAACTCTAGAAATTTTGTTATGAATCTGATACTCATATTGCAACCTCTATAATCTCTCCTAGAAGGGTGTTATCTATAAATCTTGTCATGTATGAGTGTGTGCTTAGTTTCAACACCATTAGCATCACAAGTTTTTATACGAAAAAGTTGGTGTTATTTTCTTAAATGTTTTAATTTATTTGCTTTCATCTCATGTTTTAACACTATTAGCATGGTATGTCATGAAACTAAGAATTTCAAAAGAAGTGCAGCACACAGAGAGAATGAGAGCAGTACCCAAACGAAGTTGTTGCATAACATAAAATCAATATAGTTATGTTTACATAGTATCTATTGTATAAATTTCACCGTTACACCTAATATATTTTCTCGTTGAACTCTAGTTGAAGACATGACATAAGATTGCAAGCCGCTACCAAGCACCAAAACCTTCCCAAGAAATTGTTAATTGTTTTAACAGACTATCACGATCGTACTAAATGGGTATTTAGAACGCTGTACATGCAGTGCCAACAGGCAATGTGAATGTAAAAGGATTCTTTAGCTTCCATTTAACGAGTTCTTACTGCAGGTATCATCAATGCCGGTATATTATCTTGTTAATTGTTTTACTTATCAAAATCTATTGCTTTCTAAACTTAACAGAGGGGGCTACCTTATATCAGCATTCACTTTTTGAGATTCGAACAAAGCACAAGAGTGAGGCTTCATTTCATAAGCTGATAATGCTTCTCTTACGAATATTGGGATCAGAATCATAAGAAAGAAGCCAGGAAAGGGAAGAGCAGTGTCGAGTAAATGAATCCACAGATTTCCTTCTGGAAGTTAAGGTAATACGGCAGCCTCTGGAAGATCACTACAATTGAAAGAAATGAACAAGTCTCCCTTATTAGAAACTGAGGCTTTCTCATCCTTCTCTGCCCTCAAAGTCATAGCAAGAAACTTGAAAGATGGATCCTCCTATTTTCGATGAGATTGATTGCCAAACGATATTCTCAATCTTCAAAAAGTTTCTCCTCTTCAAAATATCGCTTCTTCTGGCCCTTAGCGAACTCAAGTATGCAATAAATTGTGTAATCTGCATCCCGAACTCCATTTTAATGTCATTCCACTTAATAGGTTGCATGTCACCGTAAGATGATGAGCCACCTGTTAAGAATCTACACTTATCTCCCATGTTAAGAATAGGAACACCGAGGGAAATAAATAAGACAAACAAGAAATTCCTTATTTGCCTAATCCGTATATGAAGGACAGCATTTTTGTTGGTTGGACCTTCTTCACCACAATTCCAACTTAGCTCTGCTGCAAGTTCATCATTACTAAACTGACCAAGTCAAGAAGAGGAAGTCCAAAGTTCTTTGTAATGTAATTAAATGAAAAGGAAGGACCCCTAGGATCAAAGAAGATGTCTCCACTGCCACAAAGCCGAGTTGCTAGACTGCTAAGAAGCCCTTCACCCCTTAAGAAGTTCCTTACAAATATATGCTTATTTTGGTGTATCTGATAACATACTTGAGATTAATTGATATACAAATATATGCTTGTTTACATGTCCCTACCATCTAAGGAATTGCCATATGGTTGATGAAGAGATGTTGTTCTCAAAGTTATACTACAAATAAAGAACTGGGTATGGCACATATCCAAACCAAAACCAGATAGAACCTAATTCAACATGATAGAATTCAACTTTTGACTAAATTAGTTTTCTATTACCATATGCTCTCTATGAACATATAGAACTAAAATAAATAGAATTGAAAATTCTAAAATAAAAGAAAATGAGCCGGAAATAAATAGTTGCAGGTTTAGTTGTTACTTTTTAGAGTCTACATATGATAAGGTTGGAGGTTGAAAAGGAGACTGTTAAATAAGTTGAAGGTCATACCATCTACGAATATAATTTGATTTTTTTTCATTTCTTTTTTCTAATATCCATTCTATTTTTTATTTTTTTGTAAGTTACCAGTAACTTGATGCCTATTTGCCGTACTATTTTCCATGGACTTCAAATTCTCAGACTTGAGGAATCAGCAAAAGGTAGGTACTAGATTTACCATCATTGAGTTGTTTCGTGCTTTAAATATCACAACAGTGTTACAAATATCCCTAAAAATAGAGCAAGTAGAGGTAGTAGAATAAAATAGAGCTTGGAAATTGCAATTTAGCTAACTACATACATGTAGCCTCATTATGAATGTTGGACGGAATAGATTATTGCTGTAGTCAAAGCAATATGTCTTGTGGAGTAACTGAGTTTGTCATTTGCTGATATTTGGTGTTTTTGCTTAAAAGCACACTCCAAAATTCATGATGTGTTGTGTCTGATGCACGTATCAGATATGCCACAAACACTAAGACACAAAGTAATTTCCATGGATCTGATCCTTGTTTGTTACTGCTCCTTGTTTGTTCTGATCCTTGTATAGCATCAAGGCCATATCCTTGTACAGGCTGATACATCATGAGATGTAGGCCAAGAGAGAGTGAATCATGTGAGGTAAAGCATCAAGGCCATATCCTTGTACAGGTTTTCTAAGCATACATACCCCCAACCCTGACTTCCTGAGCACAGGCCAAAGCTCCCCTTAACTTGAAACAGTGCAATTGTATTTTGGTAGGTACTAGGAGTTGTCTTACGCTGAGTACAACTGGTTGTCATTGCCTGCACCCTTGGCAGGGTCGAATCTGTGACAAGATAACACCAGTCTTGGCATATCCAACAGGTTAGATCATACTGCATACCCTGCCCTTGAACACCTTTGTGTGCAGTTTATTCACTACCCTAGATTGATTTATATAGTGCACTGTAATGGTAAAGTTCAATGAACTGTGGTTGGTATCATTTCATATCCTACAATGTATTCATATCCTGTATATTTTGCCTTGTCCTCCATACTTCATTACAGACCTGCCTGCAAACCCCACTGCACAACACTGCTTATAGCTTACCACATTAGGGAGTTCCAAACATAGAGATAAACACACCTTCACTGCAATTCCATGTGCCCAGCCTTAGATGAGACATCTAAGTGATAAACCCTAACATACAGCTATCCTAAATTTCCTGTCCAGGCTATGTCATCCTCTGATGAGCTGTGGGTGGAATATGTCTTCAATTCAGTTGTCATTACATTAGAATAGGTCTCTTGAGTGACATTGTATTGTTGTCCTACACCTGATTACTCTGTTTCCCTACTAGAATTGAACTTGCATGGCCCTCTCGACTGATCATTGCAAACATTCCTGGACCCCCTAAATACCACACATCATACTTCATTCATGTGACAGACCCCACTCTTATTGACCAGTTGAGGATTCATATAGCCTATACATCAGTCCATCTATGGCCTTCTCACTTGAGTTTTGGGTTGCACTGGTACATGCCAGTTGCAGGCACCCTTGTTTCTAATTCCAGTTGTTTTAGCTTAATGCTTAGTACATACACTTGCATTTCCTACCAACTGATACCTATGTGACCTGTAACCTTGAGGGTAGAGACAAGAACGGATGGACTGGAGACTTAGGTATCAATTTATGGTACATGTATTAGTTGCCCTGATACATTGGTCTGCAGGCCATACATCCATGGCTCAGGAAGCACTGCAGGGACAAACGAATGGCAGATTATGCAGGCACAAGGAATCGAGTAGACTACAGGATTTCCATTTGAAATTGTGATGAAAACATAGACTAATGCCTAAGTTGGTCTGCTGCTTAGTTCCTCTTCCATCTAGGAATGTCAATACCTTAGCCATTTTTGCACAACTTAACCTGGCAACATACTTGGATCCATTAAGAACCTACCCTTACAGATACAGGGCAGCAGGTTAGTCATTATTGTCCAGCCAATGTTTTCTTATTTATAATTAGAACATAGTTTTGATCAATATTCATAGTGTAGGATATTTTTGCTGAATCCTATTTGGTAATCAAATGATAAAGAACATATGAGATCACTAAGATGCATTATAGTTTGCTTAGGACTAAGGAATCAGGAGAAGTACCATGTTGGACTGTTGGTAGCATAGCTAAAACCATACTCTGTCTTAACTTAATAAACCTTGACCTGTATCAACATTCCAAGTTAAGACCAGGTAATAGATGGAGGCAGGAGCCACCAGAAGCAAGGAATAACTGAAATAGAGACTAGGTACTTGAAAATGACCTTGGTAAACCCAATGTGCTGAGTATAAGGGGTAACCGAGTTGGAGTGTCGATGTTAAGCGTGGAAACTGACAGGAAGGACCTGAAATACCAGGTCATAGGAGTATAAGCGTGGAAACTGATGACAGATGATCTCTCTTGTCAGACTCTGTTTAAACGATCATATAAAAAAAATCACAAAAGTAGGAATAAAGTAATCGAGCATCAGATACCTTATTGGCATTTGCTGTCCAAACCCGATCAATCATGTACTCCTAATCCTCTTGTGAAACACCTTTATATGAGTTGCTTCTAGGGTTTATGCCATCCTTCAACAACTTCTTATAATGTGCATGCATGCGACTCCTCCAATCTTTGTATCTCAGCTGGCATATTTTTGTAATAGTCTGCCTCACGACTTCATCCTCATCGTAATTTTTGATCTCAAATTTATCCTGCAAACATATACTCAATAATACAGATTATTAATAAACAATATATGGAAATAAACCTAATTTTATGAAATAGTTAATAGATCCATCAATACCCGAAATCTTTGAATAATTGACTTCTTTAGGGTGTCATCAATGTCATCCCAATACATAACATCCTGAAGTGGTGCAGCAGCCCGAACTTCAACGCCAATCTGGTTTACAAGAGGAGTAGCATTATCCCCAACTGGAGCCCGTTCCCTGGCAGGGATTGACACTTGAAGCTTGCCGGTTTTTTGTACCATTTTCTCTACAGCTTTACCACGCGTCTTACCCCGTATATTTTTCTTCGGTGAACCTATACATCAAAAACAAAAAGGAAATAGCCTTAAGCTAGACAATAGATGGACCAGATTTCTATTTCAGACTTCATTAAAACCAAATATGATTATATCCATTAGATTACCTGAACCACTAGCTTGTGACTCCATAGGACTAGGCACATGCATTTGAAGGTTATTGGACCCCTCAGCAGTGATATCTTTAGGTGTCGGAACAAGACGTGATGATTTACGAATGGGACCATTGTGTACAACCTAAACATACAAAGCACATAGATATTAAGGCATTATTAGTAACATAATTTAAACACAATATATCACTCGAGGTTCATATCTTATATATTACCTTTTTTATTTGTTGATTAGAAGGCACATTATTATCATCATCACTGCTGGATGAACTAAGCAAATCATCACACTGGCCCGGTCGATACTCATCACCATCTCTCTCACTCACATTTCTTTTGCTATTTTTACCAAAACTTATTTGGGTGACCTTCTCAAATGGAGTCAATAAATTTGAGGCACGAAGCAAACCCAAAGCATCTAATTTCCTTTAATTACTAGCAATATTTTCATGTCTTTGCTTCTCATATGTTGATGTCATCTGGACTGCTTGTCCAGGTCTTAAATATACTCTGCTCTTTGATTTTTCCATCTATGACAATAAAGAAACAAATGAATTCCACAATGTAATTCCAATTTTCATTGTATGCATTCCAAATGTGTGAAGTTAGAGGCATTTGACACATAACATATGTTATTTTAGACAGTCCAATGCAATAATTAAGAAGCCTAAAGAAACTGAAGAATAGAGTGCAAGCTGTAATATCAAGATATAGATCATATATGCATATTGCACGACATAATTTCTGCAACTTGGAAGCTGAAAATATAGATCAAGTATGGTGGTTGTTGCCCATGAAATCTTTTGATCAAGCACATATTGCACGACATAATTTCTGCAAGATTTTTAAGTATTGAACTTGTAAGGTGATGTTGGTTCGTCATTGAATGAAGCACAGAGTTGGGAGGAAAGGGAAAAAGAATCTGACATAAGGGAAAAATGAACTGCAGCCTAAGCATTACCCGTAAGCGTCTTGCGAAAGGAAATGAGAATTTGAGCAGATCTTGGCTATCAGCCTATCGTTCCAATCGCCTTTTGAATAATAGATACACTTTTGGAGAACACAACAACCTTGGCGGTCAGCAGCAAGCTCAGCACAGTGAGCAATTGCAGCATCATAAAGAAACTGCAATAGAAGAAAATTTACTTCAATATGGTCAAGCAATGAAAATTGTCTGGTTCTGAATGCACATTTGATATGGGAGGTTATCTGAATTCGAGCCTAACTGAAACTTCAAAATTTTGTATTCGTATGAGATTTTTGAAGAGTAAGACGGCAAAATGTAGGTTTGGATTCATTCGTCGAATATTAAAATGTATCATAATCATTAGCACCTCAGAAAGAAACAATAATAATATTCACGATTATCACCCGATGTATTAAAGACTGATCTTTAGCAGCAGGAATAAGAATATGGTCCATGGGCAAGTTCAGACCAAGATAAATAGAGGTCTATATAACTTATGCATAAAGGCATATGGAAGACTTCAGTAGAATCATGGAAGCCAGTAATACAACTGAATTAAAAAAAAGTCAATTGACAAGAATAAACACCAAAACTAGAATATATCATGCAGTTAGTAGTTATTGTATCACATGATTATGTATAATTTTCATTGAATCATAACCATCAGAAACTGCAGAAGAACATTAACTAAAATTAGGAGATAATTAACCAATTGGAATTTGATATCTTGGAAAGAAAAAAAATTGATTTGGACTAAATCTCATTCTTTAAAAGGAGATGCAGCCCAACATAAACTGGTTCCGACTCTTCTGTGTTACCATATGCCTTAAAGTTGATTGCACCTAATTATCAACCTGAGATACACTCGAACGAACATCACTCATAGTAGCTTCTACAACCATGATGTTAGCTTTATATGACTTCTACTGGTACTAACTATTGAGACTAGGGCTAGTTTGGTTCCCATTAGAAACGAAAAAGGCAACGCTAAATGGCAGATCCAATTGGTGCCCCCCTATCTCCGAGCATTTTGGGTTTGCCTTTTGTCTTTCTTGTTTGGCGGAAATAGCAGACACTGGGAACCAGACGAGACCCATTTTGCTGTTTTAATGCCGGTGGAAACAACAAACCCTCTGTTTCAAACAGGAACGAAACTAGCCCTACTAGTCGTTATAGTCATAGTTATTATTTGTTGTGTATCATAGTTCTTATTTGTTGTGTAATGGAGGGTTTATGATACAGTTAACATCCCTCTAGTAATCCCTCCTCTAATATAAGAAGCCAATTAACACCCTTGCTTTTTAGGTGGCTATAGTTCCAAATTACCATTTATTGTGGCCTGCATATAGTATCATCATACACCTAATCCTAAACCAAATCCTAGCCTTAACCCTAACCCCAAAAAAATCATATCATGTTTTGCATTCACAAAGTTTAATAACAACAAATGTAATCCTCCATATTGTTTTACCCTATTTATATCTGTTTTAATTAAATTTAACCCTAACCGTCAACTTGTTTCGATTAGCAATATTAGATAACCAATTTACTATTTCCACAATAAATAAAAAGGTAAAATTGGAGATGAGTTTGAAACTGGAGTTGTGGGCTCCTTGAGATATGGAGCCACAAGTCAGCAAAGAAATCGTATTTCAGCTTCATAACTGGAATATTACTTAGGATTTTTGGTTGAAAATTACAGAGGTGCAATTGATTCCAAGAGATTGCAATACTGCACGACATAATTTCTGCAACTTGATCAAAAGATTTCATGGGCAACAGCCACCATATTTTATAAATGCAACTTGGAAGCTGAAGTTCCAGAGATTAAAATATTCAGAGAAATCTCTATTTCTGAATTTAATGGTGCAGATTTCCAGGTAAAACATATAAGATTCATGTACGATATATCTTGTCCACACTATTTTTCTGTGTAATGCCTTTTTATTTATAAAATATCTAATGAAAGGTTGTAAAATGTGATGGTAACAAGAACAGAGAAATGGAGCATAAGAAGGGTTTAGTGTTGAAAGAGTTAAAAAATGAAAACACACATAATGTTACTAGGAATTTAGGACTAGCTCTACTGAAAACTTTACGGATAATAACCAATTAGTCATCATCCTGCATTTTGCTTTTGCTTAGTAGATTCAGTATCTATGAAATGAATATGATAAAATCTGAAAATATCTTGAAATCTTCCACCAAGATATGAGTTTGCCCTTTTCCATCTTACTGAGTAATATCTACAAGTTAACTAGTTATAACATCAGTTAACATAACATGAGGGATAAAACTTTTTTTTATCAATACTGTTCTCTTTCAGAACACACATACATGGAAAAGGCGAATAGATTACGGAAGGTTCACAGTATCGGTATCGAAACCGGATGAATTTTTTGTAGGGTCCTTCGACAGGATTAATTTTTTTTTTACTAAATTGTGGGGTCCTTCGACACGGGAGCCAAATATTTGTTGGGTCCTTCGACTCAGTCATTCGACCCCGTCCTTACAAGAATATTAAAAAAATTACAGAAATCATCGGAATAACCATGTGGGTTTCTCTCTTTGTATCGACACGGACACGGATACTTCATAAAGGTAAAAATAAATTTACAAAAAATAAAAAGGAAAACAAAACCAAAAAATTATACCATTGAGATATACATAAATCTGAAAATTAAACCCTAATATATCAACTAACATGATATCCAAATCAAACCCTAACAAAATTGATTGAGAGAGAAAAACCCTAACAAAATCAAACCTAACAAAATTGAAGTAGAGACGATGATTTCACTATGGTATATGTATAAAATAAATGCCAATCATATTCTCAACTAAGAAAATTAACCTACAAAAGATATTAGGGAAGAAGCTCACCACCGATGGGAAGGATCTCGAATCTCGATGGACGAAGGAGTGCGCGCAAGAGGGAAACCCTAGGAACGATTTTGGGGAGAGAACCTCCAGGGAGCGTCGCGGGAGAGAGAACCCAGCGCCGCGCCGCGGAAGAGAATAGCGGGAGAGTTGTTTGATAGTGTTATTAGGTTATGGTTCTAAGGAAATTATATTTTCCTACATAGTTTTATGCGGCTGAATAGAACTTACCTTTCCGCGACAAGTTGATGTATGTCGCTGAACATTCGCTATCTTTTTGCGACATGGATATGATGTCGTTGAACATATGTTATCTTTCTGCGACATGTGTATGTCGCAATATATGGAAATTTTTTGGCGGGTCTAACTTTTGGTTTCCCTTCCGTCAATTATGGGTGGATTCTGCAACATACTAAAATGGATGTCGCCAAAACATGTAAAAAAATAGCTTTTGGGGACATAATAGGTCCTATGTCGCTAAAACATGTCGCTAAATATGCAATTTCTTGTAGTGATTAGATTATACCAGGCTATACCATCTAATTATAGGGTGTATGAGATTATACACACTAGTATATATTCAGCCATACCATATACCTTAGTATCTAGGTGACTTAACCCACTACCCATACTTTAACTTAACCCAAGTCTAACACTGCCACCCCCACTTATCTATTATACTACATTACCTAGCCCAGTTACTACCGGTAAGCCTACTCTTAATGCTACCCTTGCTGTGTTGCTACCCACTGTTGCACAAATAGAAATGGTTTTGTCCGAAATTGGGTAGTCCCATAGAAATCGTTGGAACGTGATTTGGCTCCGAAATAATATAGCATGGTTCATAGTAACTGTCCTTCATTAATGATCAACAATTGTCGAGCGAAGCTTTGGGGCATCTGACCCTAGAAGACTTGACTGCCAAATTAAATTGAATGTTGCAGACCCGTAAGGTGACCCGTGCGATATCGCATATGGAATTGCGTCGGTAACAAATATAATAGGGTGCATGTTGATGATAAGTCAAGGCGATTTTGAGAATCGTGCTATGCATGAAAGCGAGCGGTAAGAGAATAACTTATGAGTTATATTGTTAGATTTGGAATCACCTTGCAATTGAACTTGCGTGAACCAAACTTACATTCGATGTTGCGAGACAGACAAGTTGGGAATTTGGCTAGTAAATTTGAGTCGAACGTAAGACGCGTCGTAAAGACCTTCGTGTGAAACGATTGTTGCCTTTGAGCATCGTCGACTCGAATTGAACTTTTGTGTCGTATAGATTGTGGCCTTTGTGCAATTTAAATTTAAAGTTTCACCAAGTGAATCTAAGCACGGTTTTTAAGTAAGTCACCTTGTGGGAGTAGTCCTGATTGTTGATGCATTTGTAAGTCAACAAAGGAAATCGTATCGAGATAAGTAGGATAGCGAGACTTCGGAAATAGTTGGTCTGTGATTTCGAACGCAAGGTGTTGCAGAGGATCGTAGTGATCAGATGCGCGATGGCTCAACGCGACGCATAGAATTGATGGTCCATACAAAACTTACGAAACGAGAAATGCAATTTTGATTCGTGTCGCATGCGACAATTTTTATTGAATGAATCACGTATGTATCGAATATATGTATGCAATCAAATTTTCGAGAACAGTCGCTAAAGATAAGTCCGATCGAGAGTACGAGATGGCAAGCATAGGTTTAAAATTTACCTGTCAGCTTTATTCCAATTTTCTACCACTGGGCTTGGCTGGAATACACATATTTTTGGGATGTCTTGAATAGGTATACAATCCAAATCAAGTTGTATACTGAATTCAAATTAAGCTGCAGGAAAGACTGAAAGTTAATGAAAGCATGCACGAGTGTTTGAAAAGGAACAACGATAGTTGGGCTAGATCATGAAACAATTTAGAAAACACTTAAATTTAGTGTTGGTTTCGGTTCGAGGACGAACCTTGTTTTGAGTGCTATATTATGTAATGCCCCGCTCTGCGCGGTACATTATACTGAGTCATTGACTCGAAGAGTTGCATTGACTCGATTATGTATCGATTGCAAATTGATATAAGAGTACGTTGACCCAAGAAATGCATCGAGTAAGATAAATGCAAAGAGTTACGTTGACCCAAGGAACGCATCGAGTAAGATCAATGCAAGTGTTAAGTTAGCCCGAGAGAAAGCATTGAGTTGGTTCGAAGATTTAAGAATTCAAATCGATACAAGGCATTTGTCTGATTCGGACAAGTATTAGCTTTAGTTGGTTTCATGTGCAGGCTATACATTCAGGCTGAAATATAAGCGGACGGTATTTTGCCTTATTTACAACGTGTCCGCAAAACCAAATTATCACCTCGCAACGGACTGAGGCATAAGCTCGGTAAGCCAAATTGGTCGTACAATTCAATGAAGCACAAAGTGCTCAAATGGCTAAGTCAGAAGAGTTGGTCGTGCAACAATGTTACGAATTCGAGCCACATCGGCTCGGCGAAACGACAAGTTGTATCGGCTTAAGATAGGAGAACTTTGACTTTTCTTTCCTACTCTTTCATGCCTAAGTAAAATATATCATTGTATGCTAAGTTAACCTATCGAGACCGCGGGCGTGGCTCGATCGAGAGAAGAACATAGTGCGTATCGAACACTAGATAGAACAATTAAAATAAAACGTACATCAAATGTACGAGTCAATAGGGGACATTGAATATCGCAAAGGCGAGCACCTCGGTGCGCAAGCCATAAGAACATGGGATAATTGTATTGACAAGTGCCTCAGCGCATGAGTCTTTTTGTGCCCCTCACCAACCTCCCCCGCGCACGAGTTATTATGCTAGAATATTGAATGACTATATCGGCACAAGTGCCTCAATGCACGAGTAATAGAACATTGAATACCCTATCGAGGCGTGCCTCAGTTACACGAGTCGGAAGGAAGGAACATACATTGAACAATAAGGTATAGAACATAGAATTACAGTATCGAGGCGTGTATCACATGCACGACTCGAAGAATAGAGAACAATCATGTCAAAGCGTGCGTACGTACATGAGAATCATAAAAGATGGTTTCATGCGAACATAATAGTTATGGCATGAATGTGATGGATTTGTCTGATATGACATGATGCCTCGAAAATGTTCGGGACCTTTAGGTCGTTTGTTCGATGAACATTGAGTTGGGGCATGATGCCATTGAACCTAGAAACAAAGTATGGAATGTGAGAACATAAAAAGTTAATATGAGAAATACGAGATGATACGAAGTCTGAGTCACGGACTCAAGATATGTTTGGTTGTTTGAATAAGACGCACGTTGCATGGTCAAATGGACTTGAGAAATGGATTGGAGATAATCTCCCGTGCATGGGTGTTCCCTCGAACGGGTTTGTTCCGAGGCGCTGGGACCGTTTGTACTAGGAGAGACATTAAACTTTGCAGGGCATACATCTCTAAGTTGATTAGCGATCAGTTATTAACGTGAAAGTCGTACTGATTGGTATGCAACGGTAAGCCTCCGGTTATTAGGATAGCAACCTAACCCGTGAGACGCCGGGCTATCCAAATTGTGAAAAGAAAAGAAATAAAGAGAAAAGAAAAGAAAAGAGAAACACCTTTAGTCCATTCTGGTGCGAATACGCCAATGACCTTCATATAGTTAAGGAACGGTGGGCCGAAAGTGAAGGAACATAGAGATCCTGCACATAGAACTTATAACATGACAGGGAAGGAATGAGGCACATTCACCTTGCATCGGTGCAAGGGCGAGTGCGTCAGTGTTTGGTAAGAAGCCACAAAATAACACGAGATTGTTATTAGTTGCTTATGCGAATCCAAATAACATGCTTCCATGATAACATGCTTTACTATTTCGAATATGCCATGAAACTCATCCTAACGAGAACATAGATAGATAATTAAATTGTACGTTGTATGAATCAATACATTACTAAATGTTGGTTTAGTTAAGTGGGTCTTTGATCAGTACCGCAAGGACAAAAGTACTAATCTTCCACTAGTTTGCTAGCAGGTTCAAAGAATGGTCTGCTCGCGGTGGAGCTTCGCTTGATCGCGCTGAGGCATGGAATGTCTTAGCGTTTGAAGCGTGCAATCGCATTGACATTCGGACGTGCAATAGGATTGATGCAACCGAGATATAGAAGGCATGATGTATGGAATGGTGAAATCCTGTATGGGCAAGAGAGAACTTGAGTATTATAGCCAATCTGGAAAATTCAGTTGCACTATTGAAACCCTTTGTAATCTCAGTTCATTCATCAATAAAGAGAATTATTTCGTATACTCTATTTTCTTCAAATGCTAATATCAAATCAAAGATAACCATTTGAGAACTTGTCATCTTGTCTTGTACGAGTGCAACTCCAAACTCGTACGGCATCACACCCTAACGAGGACGATGGTTCAAAAAAATCGCTGCGAGGACGAGCAATTTTTTGAGAAGGGATGTGACAACCCTTGTTGTGTTGCTACCCATTATGTTGCTACCCACTGTTTCCCTATGCATAGGCACACCCTATATCTACATATTGATACATATATCTCTCTATTCCCTATCACGTGCACCTGGTGCACAAACCTACTAGGCCTATTTCCTCCAACTTGTGAAGCCCCCACTGCCATGAAAACTAACTTGTGCACATAAGTTCCTTAGCCACATTATCACATACTGCAGTATCCTAAGACTGAACCTATATACCACACTCCTTTACAGTCCCATACCCCTCTCACTAAACATACTCCTTCACAAGCCAAAACAGAGCCTATTGGCCCACTAGCACAAAGGGCGGTCCCCTTCTTCATTAAATTCTAACTCTCATTCACCTCTACCTATCAACTGTCATTACAAACCTGACCCCCAATATCTCCTATATAAAATGTGCAAACCAACTCAGTGTTCACCCCCTCCCTTTATTGCTCATTTTATTCTAAACCTATTCTTAGCTTCCCCCTTTTTAAATTCTCCCTCTAATCCTTCCTATCTCTTAGTATCAATCCTTCCCCTGTACTCAAGTTTTTTGAATTCATCATGATGTAACTCCCTTATTTCCTTACCTGGCTCCATCCAGGTCAGTTCAATGAGAACTGAATACAATATTACTCTTCATATCCATTCAGTCCCACACTCAAGCATTACCCTAACATATCTTCACTGATATAGCCCTCTTATCAATTGAGTGCCTTGCACTACTGATACTTTCTGTAGTAGTTAGATACATTCCTCTCTACTCTGAATTACATAACAGAATACATGTATACTATATTTTTTTTATTACTCTTCCTATCCATTCAGTCCCACACTCAAGCTTTACCCTAACATATCTTCACTGATACAGCCCTCTTCTCAGTTGAGCTCCTTGCACTATTGATACTTCCTGTAGCTGTTAGATACATTCCTCTCTACTCTGAATTACATAAGAGTATACATGTATACTATATATATATATCATTATACATATGGTCAAGGTTTATTCCTATACATATGACCCATATATGGTATCACCGAAATGGGATACCACCTATTGGCATTATCATTAAACATTATCCTACATGGACTGATAAGCTATACAAGTCCATTTGGACTTGCCAAAAGGTCAGTCCTTATGGACTAAACACCCTCTCCATACCCAAGTCCCCTTCCATTTCAATTTGAACTGATATTCTTTATCAGTTCAAAACTAAAACCAAACCAGTGTGGAACTAATCCTTAAAACACCCCATTAGACTGGCCCTCTCCACTACATCTGTAAACCACATCCCTTCCTTCCTACAACCTCTACTGGTCTGTTACAAGGTCAGTCCAGACCTGAACCAAACCTCACATATACAGATACCTGCTGATACAGAGCTTATACTCATCACTGATGCTCAAGCATGACACCCCTACCAAAGCCACACACATATAAGATATATATGCAGTCTATCACTCATAGTTTCCTACTTAACTAACATGAGTGTGTCACAAGGATACACACACACCTCAACCCTCGATCAATGCTCAGATAAAAACCCCTCTCTCCATGTCACGACCCGCACCCACAGTGAGGGCACGAGTACGTAACAGCGCCTAGCCTACGCCGTAATGTCGGCGGTAGAATGTTGTTCTAGGTCATGAACTATAACTACATAACATGAATACTCTCAAAAAAGGAGGCCAACACAGAGGTACAACTCAATCACAATCTAAGGTAGAATGTAGCACGATGAAATAGATAAGAAATCTTCAACTGAGGTACAGCAGAAAGAAATAACAAAGTTAACCACTACCAGTCTCAACATCTCCAAAATATACAACTCTGAAAATAAGGGCAACAGATAAACATGAAAAGGAAACAATCTAGACTATTTAAATTATGCAATAGGTGTCATCCTCAGCAGCTGCCTGAACCTCCCCAGGAATCCAGATCGCCAGTGTCATTTAGGCAAGCTCCAAGGTAAGGATTACAGGGTTCCTCATCATCCTCTGTAAAATTTTCAACAGGTCCAGTCAGGACGGGAGCGAGCACAATACATCTCACGCAGATCATAACAGGTTAGAGAATATAAACATGCAAGAGAGTACGATACATGAAACTGAAAGAAAAGACATGATGTAAACAAGAAGAGAACTGTAATAGAAATATCTACTATAAGTAAAGAGCTACCAGTGACTAGTGATTTAGAGTACAAGGTCGACATGTGAATGGCTTGATTTGCACATGGCTATACTAAAGAGGCGTACATGGCTATACTACTTTGGAATTGTTCACATGAATATTTATACTCCCCCATACCCCAATCAATACACAAGGATCCAGACAGGTTATGTTACGTACATCATTTTCACATGAGGCCCATAAATGGGTGCACATGAAGTATACATGAGAGCTCATACATGAGTGCACAAGAAGTTCACATGGGATCCCATAAATGGGTGCACATAAAATTCACATGAAGGCTCATAAATGAGTGCACATGAAGTATAGGTTATACATGAGATTCATGAGAAACATGACCGAACATGATAGCACATGAGAGTACACAAGCAAAAACGAACGAGCATGAAGCACATGATAAACATGGATAACATGAGAGCCAGGAATACACAATGTACATGAAACACACGACATGATGTATCCGATGCTCCCGAGGGGGATAATCTCGCATGAAAGGATCCATATAGTACCAATCCGTGATAGTATCATGACAGCATCAAATAAGGTAAACTAGAGCAGGAATATAATTCTAGGCAAGTTATGAAATGATCAGAGAATGTACTCGCCTGGTATCTGAATGTCTGAAGAAAATGTATTGTCCGAGATGAGGTACCTGACTCCTAGTTAGAGCAACACAAGTCAAGATTTATACATAGGATGATAATAGTAATCTACAATGCGTCTGCATGCTGTCTAGGTCAAACTATACTAAAGTCAACACTTGGTCAACTCCAGTCAACTATACTAGTCAACTAGGTCAAGCCTAAGCCAAACAAGTCTCACTAAGCCTAACCAGCCTATTATAGCAAGCACACACCACATCTAGGCTATACAACCCAAATACAAGTCACACATCATAAGCACATTTATATTAGCTACATAAGCTATCAATCATGAAATTCGTGTATATACATGTATATCTATCTATCCATGGTCCTAGGCATATATAACCTATGAACCATATAGTACTATCTATCACATATGTAGCACATAAATATATATATATATATATATATATATAATAGTACACATATATAATAATATATAGGATACTTATATATACATCTCACAAATATATATATATATACATATGGAGAATAGGAAAGTGCAATGTGCTCATGTGTTCAAGTGTGTGTGTGTGAGAATACAAGAGTGAGTGTATGTGAATGGGTACATGGGAGTGTTCTTATGTGTGTGTACAAATGTGTAGGTTAGCATGGTGTGACAGGAAAGTGAGAAACCTGTGTGACAGGTCCCAATATGTGTATGTGCAGGTTGTGTACTGTGTGTGTGAGTGCGTGTACCTGAATTTAGGTAGGTGTGTGTATACTGAATTAGGAGAACAGGGAAAATAGTCAACAGGGTAGCCAAAACCTGTGTGTGTTTTTACATTGTATAAGTCTCAGATTTCCTCATGTGTGATCCATTCTCACCATTCATGAACCCAATCTCAATCCCAATGAAATCCTAGATTTTTATATTTCAATCTAATATTCAAACCATATTCAAAACTTCATCTCAGTTTGTGTTCCTGTGACAGTGTGTAGGGAAATCAAGACAGTTCATAATGAAATCAATTCAGTTTTGTGTATATAAAAGGTGGTCTGAACTCAGTTACAGGTTTTCAGTGCTTAAACCCATCTCAGGTTCTCAGGAACCTAAGAACAAATGGTCATTCATATTTACTAGGTTCCTATATACTTAAAAACCAATCAATACACAAGTTTAAGGCATAAATCTCAGTTTACACATTAGTTAGAAATCCTAATAGTGAAATCCTATAATGCATCAGTCTACCACAGGACTGTGTTCAGGTTTCACTCATGTGCGTGTACATTAAATAGAAACCTGTGTGACTGAGTGACAGGAATATATGTGTGAGGAATTACACAGGTGTGTGAGTGTAATTCTCAGGATATCAACAAACCAATTGACAGTCAAACAAACCAATCAATTTGAAACCTACTCTTAGGTTTATAGATTTCAGTTGGGAACATAGTTCCTCAGTTATCTATGTAAATCAAAATCAAGGTATTAACCAATCAACACCAATTTCTCAGTTTACAAATAGGAAATGAATTCTCAGCTTTCAGGAAATAGAACAGTGAACAGTGTGATATGACTCCAACAGTATAATGTGAATACAACCCTAAACATTATACTATATGAACCTAGACATCATTTTACATATAAACATGCATATACCTATAATATCAGTTCTTAGAAAACCTGGGAACCAATGACAGTTAACCCAAACAGTTCAACAATATACCAAACCCAATTCGAGAACCAAATTTCTAACACCAACCCAAGACTCAACATTGCAGAAGTCTAATAAACATTTGTAGGAATCGACATGTCAATTTAAATACCAAACTTCAGTTTAAAACAGGGAATCAAGTTCAGAAATTTTCAAACTGGGACATGTATCAGAGAATCGAAACAAAACCCGAATCCGAACTCGAAAACACAATAAAAATCCAATATATTGCAAACAAAAGGTTGGTAAATAAACTATTACACGTGTACGTGTCAACCATGCTATATCATGTCCAAAAACAGGACATGAACATGTCCAATCAAATCAAAATACCCAAATACTGAAACTGACACGGCAGTGTCGTGCGGCGAGGACGAAGCCTCGTGATCGCATCACAGGCACGAGGTGTGTCGTGGTCGTGCACATGGCTTCGCCCAGAGTAGGTCTTTGTGTCAGTATCATAGTTAAGTGTCCAAGTCGTATCGTGTCTGAGTTAAAGGGTCGTATCAGACGCAAATTTTTGCGTGTGTACACAGTGCACGAATCAGTACAGGCCATATATCATGTCTGAAATGCCACAAGAGGCCACGAAACATGGGGAGGGGTATGTCAGACATGGCCCCCTCCTCTACACCAAGTTTCAAGTGTCGAGGTGTCGTGTCGTGCCTGTTAGGACACTCGAGTAATAGGGGAGCACTGTACTACCCTGTGCAGTGTCCTGTAGGCGAGTTCGTGTCCAAAATAGACACGAACAGTGTCCTGAAATGTGCTCAGTCAAGCATGAATTCAATATATATATATATATATAATACAAAAAAAATATATATATATATATATATATAATACAACAAATCCATTTAAACACTTTCTAAAAATACCAAGTTTAAACCCTTTGTGGCAAATCAACAAACACTTAACAAGCAAGCTGATACGTGTCCGATACGGACACGAAATTGACACGACTCGACACCACACCTATTCTAGCAGCTAGGGGAATCCTAGGGCTTCCTATCCATGCAAAGAAAATAAAATTTGGTAGAGGGAATAGGGATTTACCTATATGTTGAAATTCCAATAAAAAGCTCCAAAAAGGGGGGTTTCTCCTTGTTAACCAAACTCTCCAAATTGGTCCAAAACTGAGATTATCCTCCATGAACAGCAAGAGGGAGACAATTAGAATCCAATGCAAGTGGTTTAGGCCAAAAAGGAGTTAAAATAGAAAAGTTATGGATTATGTAAGATGGCTATACCTCTTTCTTCAAAGCTTGAAAAAAAAAGAGGCAAGAACAAGGAGGAGATTATTTATAGGGAGGGGATCCCTATGGCTGGTCCTAATGAGTTAAAATTAGGGTTAGGGTTACAAGTCATGGGCCATGGGCCAAGTCACATGAGAAATGGGCTCTCTACCTTAGCCTTAAGTCCAACAAATAGATCCTTCCTAATTTCTCAAGAGCTAAATCACTCAAGTCAAAACCAAGTCGACTTAAGTTAGATTAGGGTCTCACCATGCTAATCAAGTCACCTTAACTAGAGTCAACATCTAGGTTAGTCTCTTATGTCACAACTAGCAAAAATCAAAACCAACAACCATCAATCCAATAAATAAATTAAAAATTCTAATAAGTCAAAATGACCAAATTACCCCTAGGCTAAAAATAATAAATGAAATACCCTAATCACATGGCAAGGCTCTAGGGCAGTCACTCTATACGGTTTCACTAGCTGCACACCAAATCACAAGTCATAATTTTTAAATAGTTTTAAAATGATTAAAAATCACTAAAAATCATATTATTATTTAAATATCATAATTAAATAAATTAAAATATAAAATTTCAAAATTACCCTTATTTTAGAAACTGGGTGTTACACTCCAAGTGCACCAAGTGCACAGATGACACTTACCACTTGAACCTTGACCAAGCTACTATTGTCTGGCTTCAAAGACACTGCTGCCACTTCTTGCTACGGCCAAGCAAGCAATGGTAGCAACTGCTACAGCTGCTGTCTTGTTCTCCTCTGCTATTCCTGAAAAAAGGAACTACACCCCACTATAACTCCTCATCTATCTGCGCATCCATACATAATACCTCAAATGAACCAATCTTCTTCCTATTGCACCTCCTAACAGGACCTGCCCGACCCTCAAAACTCCTCTCTTTGCTAATTCTCTATTCCAACTGACTGAGCAATACTCCACTCACAATTTCCAGTTTAGACACCCCAAACTGCCTATGGCCTAATGCCCCCTTCTTAATTTGTTGCCAATACATGTGCACGTGTGTGTACAGGCCACTGTTACCTACTTCATATTTGTCTAAGAGTCTATCTACCTATGTATATCAAGCTATCTACCTATCAAACTATATATCTAACCACCCATTATCTGTTAAAATATATGCAAACTCAATCATAGCCATATGCCCTCATTTCAGTACAGATAAGAAAAGAAAATAGGACTGAATGCAAGGCAATTTGACTGCTAACTATTTGCTCTCATTTCCTCTATTTTAATTACCTGTCAAATTCCAATTATACTGTTGCTACTGCTGTATCTACTTGACAACCCCCGTCATTGCTCAGTCTATGCTAAAATCCTTTATTGCCTTCTTCACTGAACTCTAATCCATCTGTAAATTCAATTCAACTTGAACTCAACCTCCCCTATGTCCTACATCAGTCGAAAGACTGATATCACATCACTTACATTGTTATTATAGTCCCCTCTCTGATCTCTATTTCCACTTCATATCAGTTTGGACTGATATCCCTCAAACAGTCTAAACATCGAGACTGTCACCCAAAAGTTCCAAAGGGACTGAACACCAAATCCCTCATGTTGATACTTCACCTAAAAATATAGATAACATTAGACACACATATAACTACACAATATCCCACATCTTCTATAATATAGAATATTCCCAAATTACATGCATATATCTATCTAATATATATGTATAGATATAGGCTCATATATATGTACACACAATTCTAACAGTGCGTTTTATGAGATACCAGGACACCACACCTCATATCCTATTTATACAAAATCTCAACTCAAAACGGACACAAAAATCCCTTTGGGAACACGTGTCGAACACTTGGTGATCAAACCTACGATATACCTAAGATACACTATCAAATCTTGTTCAAATCCTACCAAACTTCATAGACAAGCCTAAAATAATTAGACCCACCTAATTCGTGACTCAATCGACTAGTGTCAAGTGCCATGTACATTTGTTCATGGACACAACATATGTAAGAGGCTCAAAAACCTCCAAATTGACCCCGTGTCCTATCGTATCCAATTGTGGACACGTAGCTAGCCTCACAACACTTTAACAATTCTAATTAGGTCATCCAATGATAAACTCTTGGTGTTCATTCTTGGATTTTTCCAAGTATTTGTCATTTGGTTTATTAGATCTATTTAGATTAGATTTGGTTGTATGTCTATATTCGTGGTCATAATTGGATACTTGTAGGTTGTATCATGATACGGTAGGACACGGGGTCATTTAGAGGGGTTTTCCCTCCAACACTTGTGGCACACATGTCCAATTGCACATGACACTTACACTAGCCTTGTATTGCTTTAATTATGTTTATGTTTATATTTATATTTAGACTTGCTCATGTGTTTTGGTAGGATTAGGACAAGGTTTGGTACATATTTTTTTGGCTATATCACAAGCGTATTGTAGATTAGTGCAATATGGGAGTGATGCACGCCAAGTGTTTGTGTTTTGGCACTCTTGAGTGTGCCACATATTTGTGCACTCATTAGTCATGTGTGTATGTGTCTATATATAAGTATATATGTGTAAATATATATGAGTATATAATGCAGGTGTGTGTGTATATATTATAGTGTGTATGCGGTGTCCTAGAGTGTATGTGCACATGGTGTGTGATAGATGTCATGTGTGTGTGTCACATTTAGATACATGTGTGAATATGTTTGAGGGATACTTGAATAGATAGCATAATAGATAGATAGATAGATAGATAGATAGATAGATAGATAGATAGATAGATAGATAATAGAAGAGGAGGGGCTCTGTTGGCTACAGGTGCACACCTGTGCACCAATGCATCTGTGTATATATGTGCACAGATCTGGAACTGCAGTAGTGTGCTACTGATTAGATGGTTGCACTTGTGTAGGACCCAAGCACAGTAGTAGTAGGTTAGACAGCAGTAAGGGAGAGAGGTTTTGAAACAACAGCAAGTCGTAGGGCCTGTACAAGAGGGAAAAACATGTTGACTTGCACTGATGCCTATACAGCAGGGGGTTTTAGTTTGCCTACAACATTAACTGATGTGCCGAAATGTCACGTCCCGATTCTGAAGAATCGATAGTCGTCCTCCGGACGTGATGTCGTACGAACCTAATTTGCATTCGGACAAGGCAAGTCATAAGGTTATCCAAAACACAATAATAGAGAGTACACAAAGAAATTCAACAACACATGTGTTATAGAAGAAACTTTATTTTATTGATATTGGACACCATTTACATGACTCGATTACAACTTGATGCCATGCGGGCTTAAAGACATAACTCAAGACTAATGATAATGAGATAGTCATTCGATACATTAGATTCTTTTGTACAACCAGCATTTACAACACACCTGGAATGGAAGGGAGTCGCGACATCTTCTTTGGACTATTGTAGAGAGTCTTCAAAGGGATTCAGCAAAAGTCTTCGACGCATGGATGAAGCTTTAAAACACAAACGACACTTTGCTAGCTGGCACATTCCACATGATTTGTAGCATATGTGGAGAGCGAGGGTCAATACGATCACATGTACTGGTGGGTGGCTAATTTAAACCTAAGCTCTCATTTGTTCAAGAAGTTTATAAGACACGTTATATACTTGATGATCTTTCTAGCCATCCTAATGGATTGTGTGTGAATATTTTATAAGGAAAGCATATGAAAATTATATATATTTAGAAATTATCCATAATTATACCTTGTCACAGATATCAGATAAATCAGTACAAGGGGGTGAAGGTCACTGGTAATTTCAAGCCATTTTGGACTATAGCTGTCTTAGACAGCGATCCTTTCGCGACGGGTAGCGAGCCCTATTCGAAAGTTCTCGAATCACCCGTGTTAGTCCTGCTAGCACTGCTATACTCGTTCCTCCTAGGCTGTATCAGTTCCTTGGCCTAGACAACCGTTCAAAAAAACTACACCTTATGCACAAGTTGTCCAATGACCATACTATTCTTCTTTGTTCTTTAGAACTTAGCTCATTTTAAGGTACTCGCCTTATCATTGCCATATTTGTTAATCGATTGAATCTTCATTTTTTCACTGGTCTATAGTGAATATGGCATAAAAAAGCATGCATCAGTTTCATGTTAAAGCAGTTCTATTACATGTGTTCATGAGGAATCGTGCCATAATTTATTGATTCAATACTTTAAGGACAGACATATTTCCTTTGTGTTTATGATAGATTTCGAACCAGAGGGTCGATGGAAAGGAGGTCAGCCACTCACCTTGGTTGACTGAAGCGAGGGACCGGTTGGTTTGTGCTTAGACGTTGCCTATGCGCTCACCTGAAATCACATAACCACTTCTACTCTACCGCCCCAATCAATACACATAGATCCGATCATGACACGTTACGTACATGATTGTTAGTTTGCACATGAAGCACATGTGAGCACATGAGAGTACATAAATAATACGAATACAAGGAGTACATGATAAAGTACATGAACATGGAATACCTAATGTCCCGATAAGGGATAACATCTCCTGACAAGATCCATATAGTACCAATCTTTGTTAACAATGTGTCAGCATCAAGTAAAGTAGTCTAGAGCAGGCAATATAGATATTATCAAGATGAAAATAATCAGAGAATGTACTCGCCTGATATCTTGAGCAACGACTGTGTATCGGTATCTGAACTGGCGTCACATAGACCTATTATGAATTTATAGGATTATAAAGTGTTCTAGAGTAAACAATAGATTTAAATGTGTTATTAATATGCTGCTAGGCCTTTTCTAGGTAAGTAAAGTCAAACTAGGTCAACTCTAGTCAATTGGTCAACTGTAGGTCAAACTTGATTCATTTAGTCTAAATCTAGGGTTTATGGAATCAAACTCTAAGTTCTAGGTTATATAAGTTAAACTGATACAACAAGCCTCTTATACAAAACTGACATGGCTTTAATATATTATCCCCTATGTAACAGATGAAATCAAAAGATAGGTAACCCAAGGGTAAAAAGACTGATGCATAGTATGTAGGACTGTCCCATATTTCTACATGACTGAACAAATAGGCAAGATTGTATAGGATAGACTGAAATTAAGGCAAAGGACTGAACTTTGACTCAACAATTGATACAAGAACTATGAATGCTATAGATAACTCGTATACATGCCTCTACCGATACACACATTAGTGTCAAGCCTCAAATTGCTACTGCTACAGGAGGTATTCCTCAAGATTGATACATGGCTCCTTAATAGGCACTGAAACACAAAGCATACAATCGTTGTATATGCCATATGGCTGATACTTAATGGCATCCACAGCATATACTAACACCTATTTGCCACCCCCCCCACGCCAATTCCTGATACTCCCTCTTCTATCCAACCTAAATAAATGCAAAATGTAGGCATATCAGTCCCCTATCATATGATGATTGATGCAAGGATCTGTAGGTCGATACATACACTTATTCATCAGTCCTTCTTGTCGAGCCCTTCCTAATTGTACATTGATACTCTTACTGGGGAAAAATTGATACCAAGGACTAAAATAACCATAGAGCCCCTCTATTTAAATAGACTGATACAAGACCATAATTCTCTCATAACAGAAGCTAAAACAATTGGTGATGTCTGATACCATGTATGGGACTGATACATAATAACAAAGGGATTGAAAAAAGGTAAGTTCAGGTTGACTAAACATAATATACAATAAGGACTGATGTGAATTCATGGACTGGACAAATAGAAAACTGGGCTGAACCATGATGAGTTATCAGAACATAATGAATACAACTGAACACATGTGTATAGAAATTAAACTGAACTAAACTAATTTCCCCCATCTCATAAACCACTTGACTGATACTAAAGTTTATATGGGACTAAACAATATGTGAAATAGGGACTGAACATCTAAGATACCAGAACTGAAATATTTTGGCCATGTATGATACCATGTCCACACAGGGACTGATACCTCACTGTCCTCATAAAGACTTGAACAATTAAGACCAACAAATGAAATAAAAAGGGACTGAACACAAAAGCCCTAAACTGATCCTAATATAGCAGTACAAGGACTGAATCAAAGTAAAACAGGGGATATTAAGCACTGAACATATGAGAAATAGGATTCTGATGCATGTTTGTAATTCCCCCCATCCTCTTCATGAATGATACCATGGAAGTATGGAATGTACCAATGGGAATGGGATTGACACATAGTAGGAAGGGACTGACTGAGGTAATCCCCATATTTACTGATACCAGTAATACAAGGACTGAACAAAATAAAGATATAGGTAATGAACATTAGAGCCATTTCCCCCTACTGAATACTGATACATTAAACCCAGCTACAAGTAAATTAGGACTGAACATTAAGTTCAAGGACTGAAATCAATGACAAATGGACTGAACAGTTATAACTGGACCAAAGTGGACTAAACTCTATAAGCAATCAGAACACAAGATTTAATTGTAGGACTGTACAGTGAAAGATTTGGACTGATACATAGAGCAATGGACTGATACTCAAAGAAGTATTAGTAGACTTAATATTAATGGTAAATGGGATTGATACATATACAGGGGGTACAGTCTATAAAGACTGATGCAGGCCACAGCTGATACAAAAAGGATTGCCCACTACCCAGGCCTACTCGAGCCCCTACTTCTCAAAATACTAACACAAGGAGTGTCCTATAACTGACCATCACTAAAGGACTGAACTAAGAGAGTGGACTGAAACATTAGGATACAAATATGGACTGATTATATAAATAAAATCCTCACTGATACAAATTTTACAAATATGACTGGACAGAACATTGAATGTAAATGAAGGACTGAACATTATTGTAGGACCGATTATTGGAACGAGTTGTAAAGCACAATACTCTAGAGGGGGTGAATAGAGTAGGCAGCGAAAATTAACTATTTAAAAATATTGTAACAAGATCACACACACACACACATATATATATATATATATATATATATATATATATTTATTTTTATTTTTATATATATATATATATATATATCACAGATATGTAAATGAAACGTAGAGAGTAGAGAGCAAACGCAAACACAAGGATGTATACCGATTTTCCTCTTGTGGGGACTAGTCCAGTCGGAAGAACTCTAGCTTCCAGTTCAATCCATTATGGAAAATCACCACAAGTTTTCATCCGAAGTTCTTGCAACTTCTACAACGCGAACTTTGATCTGAAGTACTCGACCAACTTCAATTGTGAAGTGTCTTTCTTCAATCAAGCCTCTGATTACAATCACTCTAAAACTTTTTGACCGTACCGTACTAGCAAATCGACTAGAGGATTGTAACTGGCTTGGGATTTGAAAATGAATAGCTCAGAACACTTTGGAAGAAGTAGTAAGCTTATAGAAAAGAGATATGAAAGTGAATTGGTGTTTTGAAATGATCAAAATCCAAAGGCAGAATTCTGACAAAATTCGGGCAGAACTATATGAGAAAATCTCGTTGGGATTCGTAACTGCAGGAGGACCAAGTTCAAAAAGCAACATTCACTAACCGAACTCTGGCCGAATTCGGGCCGAATTCGCCTGGAGTTCTGTCAGGTTTTTTTTACAAATTGGTTTTTGGGCATTTTGAAATGTCAAACAGTTAGGAAGTAGTTTAGGCTTTTGTGAGTGGGCTTGTTTTCAAAATAAAATGGTATTTTGAAAACGTTTCTTGGGTAGCCTATTTGCCCGTACGATGCAGTGTACATCGTATCCCTAGACTCAATAAATTTGAAAAATACATTGATCAAATAGGAAAACCAATAGCCTTTTGATGACGCCTTTCTCCAAATATTTTAGTAGACTTGAAGACGTCTTTTTTACTTGACGGTGGTCGTCCAAAGATAAACAGATCTTGAAATCTGAATACCTTTCGGAGGCTTTGCCCCCGAACCCCCATGGGAAGCGCTGCCCCCTTGAGCCCTGTCGGCTGACCGGACAGCGAAACCCTCGATGAGAGGCCCCGAATAGGTTGTTGGGCGGTTCAGAGAAATGTTCTTGTATAACGCCGTCTTTGGCCCATTACATATGTCTTGGTTTGACAAAGCTTGATCATGCTTACTGCATGTCTAAGAACATGTTAGACGAACAAAATAATATGATACAAGCAAAGCAATATGATATAGAACATTTAGGACAATGCTAAGTTTAAGTATGAACATGATAATGATTACATGAATATTAGTGATATTTTTATGGTAAGCTTAATTGATTAGCCAAATTCAAAAATATGATATAATTATTGGGCTAACAGTCTTCCCCATTTTGATTATGGCAAATCAGTTAAGTTTAATATATATACATTAGATGCATGTATCACTAATAAACACATAATACTAGAATATTGTGTGCTAACTTAAACTTATTTCTCTCCCTTTGATATGATAAAAAATAAGCTCCCCCGTAATTAGAGGTAAAATAAACTCAAACATAAGTAAAGGAGGAAAGCAAAAATAATCATGATCAAGGATTAGGAGAACAGTGTAACGACAAGTTTAGAAAATTGCATAAAAAAAATTTTTTTATCAAAACACAACATAGTTGTTTGAACTTTAACAAAGAATACTGAAATCAAGCAATACATAGTTTACCAACTAGGAATCCAAAAATAACATTCAAAACTCAATATAATGAATAAATATAACTGTATTTTTTGAAATAGACCAAATAATATAGATATCAATAACGTAGAATCCTGTTATTGGTCACAAATAATCCTTGAGAAAAAAAATAAAAATTTGTAGGTCTAGTATATACCAAATAAATAAAAATATAATGAAACTTTTAACAATAATCACACAAAAAATACGATTCATAATTTGCCTATACAAATTAGTGAATCAATTCCATAAAGAGGATAATCATCGAAAAGAGATCAAAATAAGTATACTAGGATTTATACAAAAATGCCAAAGTTCATGCATTTGAATTCAATTACCTTATCATGATATATGTATATCCATTAGATAAACATGATGGTAATGAAGCCAAAATACTTGAGAATGAGAAATTCAGTCGACTTGAATGCTCCCCTGCAAAGTATGATCAGTCTAAATATAGATAATCATGAACTTTGAGAAAAAACCTCAATAAAAAATGCCAAATCAGTTTAAACTCAAAAAGGATTATCAATAAATTAAAATAATTTTGGCAGGATAACTTTTAGAAACTCAAAAATGAGAGAATTAAAAAATAAATATTAAAATCATATATTCTCTCATCTAATACAAATCCAAATATCATGAACAACTAAACAAAATATTTTAAGTAAAAGAATATATGTCCATGATGAACTAGGTATACCACATATTAAGGGCATAAAAGAATTGAAACAATTAACTTTTCTTCCGCTTAAAATATACGTATATAGTTCAAAAATAATTTATATTTATAAAATAGATAAAATAAATAATCACAAGATCTAAGAAATTTCCAAGATATACATCTTTTTTTTGATCAAATGCATATAATGTTCCAAAAAAATTTCATCTTTAGGCAAATAAAATAAATATCCAATGAATAAATGCTTAAATATGAACAAACAAAATATATCTCCAATATATATGTAAAAGAAATATTTCAAGACATTAGAAGATCTTGAAAATTGTCTTTAATAATAACATTTGTGTACTGGACAGATTCAATAAATCGAAAAGAAAAAAAAATGCTAAAAATGTAGAATTTATTACGAAAAACTGTCTTAATAAATGTTCGAATATGTTCATTTAGTCCTCAGACTGAAAGCTGGCGATTCGAATCACGGAAACAATATCAATAAAAAAATCCATAAACCGTTAATAAATCTATTTGAATAAATAAACAGAACTAGATAAATGTCCAAAGAAAAATGTATTCTAGATATATGGCATGTCAAGGGGCTAATTGACTTAAAACAATTAACTACTCCACCTTTACATGGTTATATCCAAAAATAATAGTATTGATAATATTTAATAATTTCAGAGACATATTTTTAGAAGTAGAGAACTAATTCAAAAATATTAGTTCTTCTTATCAAAGTTCATTTCTTCCCTTTTAAAGCCTTAGCACGGTGTCCACCTGACAACCGTAAGGTTTAAAGAAAAGAAACGCTTTGAGAGAGAGACATTCAATATGCATAACTTCTCTCCTGCAAAGAGTTACTGTTGTAGACATTAAGTAACTTGAATAAGAAGATAATAATGTAAAGCTCAAAATCGTTGAATATTACACAAGTTAAATCGAAATCACAAGACCATAATATTCAATGAGTGGTCACAATATCAAATCAAGTTTAAATATAGAATAGAGTGATAGAAAAATAAATATATAAAAGATGATAAACATTAACCTATGAAGATTAATATATGTTACCTTTTGTAAAATTAAATTATTAAATAATATTATCCATCAAATCTAAAATCCATCAGATACCTATTGCAACTAGATCTCAATAAATCTTTAATTTATAAAGTGTTCATCAATCTTGGGTTAGCTGTAGGGGTACTATCCCAGCTAATGGAGGTTTACCGGAGAACACTTAAGTACCGCTTTGCTTCGACCATAGTCGTGGTGACAGACATACCCTTTATATGCTTGTACCAAAAACAAATCTCTTCTTTAATAACCGAGAATTTAAGAAGAATTAGTGCAATATGAAAAAAATTATTCTATGGACTTAAAAATCTTAGAACAATGTAGCATACGGTATAAGATGTATTAATTACATTAATCCATATGTGCTACAAAATCATTGGGTAACAATAAAATATAAAACAAATGCAAATCAAAATATAGGAACTAGATACGCTGATGTATTTTGGAACCTAGGGGACTGGGTTCAGTACCTTGGATCCAGAACTAGATAATAGTTACATTTAGACCTTAATAAATCTTAAGTCTATAAAGTATTGATCACTTCGGGTTAGCTGTAGGGGCCGGTTCCCAGCTAGCGGTAGTCCGACGACTAGTACACCGTATCGCTTCAGAATATTTACACCAGTCTGACAGAAGGACCCTTTCGGCTTGTTCCTAAAATGATCTCCACTCTTAAGAACTTAGATTCAAAGGAGTATATGTAGTATCATCGAACAACATCAAAATCTAGAATCCCTAAATATAAAGAAGTAAGTACCCAAATAATGGTTTATCAAGATCAAGATATTAAAAATATCATGTATCCAGAATATCTACCAAAAAGCCAAGAAAAAGAGGCGTTGAGGAAGAAGCTGATAAAGAGAAGAACATAAATTTGTTCAAAGTAATCAATAGCTAAAGTATGAGATAAGAACAAGTTTGAAACTACATTTTAAAATAATATAGAACTTGAACATAACTAATATATCCCCATAAAGATATTTATACAAAAATATAATAAACATATGAGCAATATATAAATGAAAATGAATTATGTATCCTTAATAAGCATAAAAAAATATCACAAGATAAAAAACATGCATAAATAAACTTTATCAGACAAAGATCTAATTGATTCATAAAAAGTTAATCAAAATAAAATTTGTGATATATTATGCAAGTACAAGGTTAAAATAAAAGTATATGTATATATTTTTCGAGTAAACAAGAGACTTGTGCTAAACATATATACTCACAAAATACTGATCAAAGTAAATACGACATGTTAAAGACAAATCGATAAGATGTAACCATTAAAAAAATTTAAAGATGAAGAGTCAAAACCATATTCACCAAAAAAGAAAAAAAATCAGCTCCTATGCATGCTTCAAGAATAAAGATTAAAAGTAAAGAGCAGACATAGACAAATGTGTCACACTAATAGCAAATAAACACTATATAGTGTGAAGTGATCATTTAAGCTAAACAGCTAGTCATGCTAGGATTATATCTCACATTGATTCAAATAATAAACACTTAAAAAGATATAAATGAGAGCTAGTAGCAAGACATCAAAAAGAACATGTTAGATATTTATAACTATTTAAAAAGCATGTTACCGAAGTGGTTCTAGTGAACACACTTCTGTTGGTGCAATTGCATGGGTGATGACCTTTGTAGCTTTGTAATCACCAACATGTTCCATGGTTCTAAGGTTCTGCATATGTAGCTCTACCTGAAATATTAGGTGAAGACTTTGGTATCCAATACTTGGATCTACATTTGTTAGCTTTGGAAACCCATTTGCACAGGTTCATATCAACAAGTTTTCTAATCTGACAATGATTAGAAATATGTCCATTCATACCACAATAATGACAGAAAATATTAATATTAGTGCTATGAGCAGTAGTATAAGAACATGTAGTGGGGTGACATGATGTGCGTAGATACTTGTAATAGAAAGCATGGTTGTGTGAAGCTTTAGCTTTGCTTGCTTCCTTTGTAAAAGATCTGACGTGTGTGATTTTATGATGTGCTACGTATCTTGTGTTAGACTGAGTCGTAGGTTGTACTACTTGCTTTCCCAGTATAATCTCTAACTTTTAGAGTTAGCACATATCTCAACATACTTACTAGAAAGAGCATCAATGCTATAATAGAATACTTCTTCTTTTCTGATTCAAATTCCTCCTTAAGTTTAGCATTTTTCTTGAGTGCTTTTCTCAATGCAATCAAGTGCCTCATGCAATCTAAACTTCAGTGTAGAATTATCAGAAGGAGAACTATTTCTAGCATCATTCAATAAGTAAGTAAGCTTTTCATTCTCACACTTATAGGATAGAATATCCTTTCTAGCTTGCTTATACTTATCTAATACTTTCTTGTGTTCTTCTAACAGATCACTGAAAGCATTAGATAACTCATCATAAGAAAATTCACTCTCTTCATAAAAAGAATTATTTTGTACCTCATTAGATAACGCCATTGAGCATAAATTTGTAGCTTGATGAAGTCTCTCTTCTTCTTCAGAATCTGTTGCTTCGCTTTGACACCATATGCTCGTGCTAGTGTACTTGTGAGACGATGATCGACCTTCATTTGATTGTTCATAGTAACTCTCCTTTCTAGCAGTAGTACAATCTTCTTGGATGTGGCCTATCTTCTTACAATTGTCACATACAAGCTCTTCTTCGTATAAGGGATTGTGTACCTTAAATCCCAATTCCGTCATGCATATATTTGTATCATTATGAAGACTATCCTTCTCTCTAGAGTTGCTAGCTTTGCTTTCTTACCTGCACTCATAAGTAGCTTCAAGAACATTTCAATTTTTTGAGATATTGTGCAGGTAGTAATAAGATTGAATACATTTGTGTCTACATCACAATAAAAAATATGCATAGCTTTTGCATCAAGGCTAGCTAACTTATTATTTTCCTTCGTGTAACTATAATAAGGCTTATTGATTATAGAGGATGTGAGAATAGAAGTGATAGTAGGCTTTTTGTAGCCATTGACAACAATTGACCATAAGTCAAAATCGAGAGACTTCAGGTAGAAGCTCATCCGTGTTTTCCAATAACTATAGTTTGTTCCATCAAATAGTCGGAGTCTATTTGAGGATTGCTCTTCAGTTGTGAAGTACATACTAAACATATGTGATACTGTGATCTACGTAACAGCTGTAATAAATAAGAATATAATAGCAGTATTACCTCGCTTTACTTGTATAACCTGATTTGATAATTGGATCTGCTCAAGGATGTTATGCTAAATAATAGTGTCCTTGCTCGGATACCAATTGAAGGAAAAATTGGTATGAGCAATAATATCTTTATAAGGAGCACCTGTAATAATATCTCTAGAAGGAGCACCTGCTCTGATACCAATTGAAGGAACAATTGGTATGATAGCAATACCTATATAAAAGAGAACCCGCTCTGATACCAATTGTAGGAATAATTGGGATCAGAAAATAATACCTCTAGATAGAGCACTAGCTCTGATACCAATTGTTTGAGCAATTGGGGTTAGAATATAATACCTCTAGATGGAGCACTGGCTCTGATACCAATTGTAGGACCGATTATAGTAACGAGTTGTAAAGCGCAATACTCTAGAGGGGGTAAATAGAGTAGGCAGCAAAAATTAAATATTTAAAAATATTAGTAACAAGATCACATAATATATATATATATGACAGATATATAAATGAAAAGTAGAGAGTAGAGAGCAAACGCAAACACAAGGATGTATACTGGTTTTTATCTTGTGAAGACTAGTCCAGTCGGAAGAACTCTAGCTTCAAGTTGAATCCACTATAAAAAATCACCACAAGTTTTCATCCAAAGTTCTTACAACTTCTACAATGCGAGCTTTGATCCGAAGTACTCGACCAACTTCAATTGTGAAGTGTCTTTCTTCAATCAAGCCTCTGATTATAATCACTCTGAAACTTCTAGACCGTACCGTATTGGCAAATCGACTAGAGGATTGTAACTGGCTTGGGATTTAAAAATAAATATCTTAGAACACTTTAGAAGAAGTAGTAGGCTTATAGACAAGAGATATGAAAGTGAATTGGTGTTTTGAAATGATTGAAATCCTTCTCTATTTATAGTTTTTCTAAAGGCAGAATTCTGACAGAATTTGGACAGAATTCGGGTAGAACTCTATAAGAAAATCTCGTTGGGATCCGTAACTGCGGGAAGACCAAGTTCAAAAAGCAACGTTCACTAACCAAACTCTGGTCGAATTCGGGCCAAACTCGGGCCGAATTCGCCTGGAGTTTTCTCAGGATTTTTTTTATTGCAAATCAGTTTTTGGGCTTTTTGAAAAGTCAAAAAGTTAAGAAGTAGTTTAGGCTTTTGTGAGTGGGCTTGTTTTCAAAATAAAAGGGTATTTTGAAAACGTTTCTTGGGTAGCCTACTTGCCAGTACGATGCAGTGTACATCATATCCCTAGACTCAACAAATATGAAAAATATATTGATCAAATAGAAAAATCAATAGCCTTTTGATGACGCCTTTCTCCAAATATTTGAGCAGACTTGAAGACGCCTTTTTCACTTGACGTCGGTCGTCCAAAGATAAACAGATCTGAAAATCTAAATACCTTTCGGAGGCTTCGCCCCCGAACCCACACGGGAAGCGTTGCCCCCTCCACCCCTGTTCGCTGACCGGGCAGCGGAACCCCCGATGCGAGGCCCCGGATAGGTCGTTAGGCGGTTCAAAGAAATCTTCTTGTTTAACGCCGTCTTTTACCCATTATATATGTCCTGGTTTGACAAAGCTTGATCATGCTTACAACATGTCTAAGAACATGTTAGACGGACAAAATAATATGATACAAGCATAGCAATATGATATAGAACATTTAGGACAATGCTAAGTTTAAATAGCAACATGATAGTGATTACATGAATATTAGTGATATTATTATGGTAAACTTAATTGATTAGCCAAATTCAAAAACATGATATAATCATTGGGCAACAATTAAGATAAATGGGGACTCAACCAATATCAAATTTTTTAACCCCCAATTCAATATACAACACACCAACACCACTTTAAATCCCTAGATAATCATAATAATGATAACTCAAAGCAATGCAAACCTAAAACAAGATTAAACACTAAAATTTACACCATGGGTGCTCTTTTGACCATTTTGTTAAACGCTTGGCGTGCGTATCGAACACGTGGTGACACGTCCATGATACACACTCCAAATGGTTTCAAACTTGTCCTAAAGCACACTCACATGTTCTAACTCATTAGCAGGACCTAAATAACCAATTTATAAACCCTAAAATCTCTATTCTCGGATTTTTCCTCAATTTGAGCCAAATACAAAGCGGAAATCCATCAAATAGAAGGAGGAGGGTCTAAACTCCTCACTAATGGAAACCCTAATAAATGAGAGTACCTAATGAATGCCTCTATACTAATTTAATGGAAATTAAAGGGTTTAGAATGCATATACCTATTGGAGGATGGATTCCCAATGCAAATGTCCCAAGATCTATAAGTCCCTTAAGCTCCAAGTGCTCCAATCCCTCCAAGCTTTCTTCTAGAGCCTTCTCCTCTCCAAGGGGACGAGAATGAGACCAATTTGGACTAATTTGGTGACGATTTGGGTTTGGAAGGAATTTGGGGAAGAACTTCTAAGTCAGGGCTAGAAATAAAATAGAATGAGGAAGAAAAAGAAGTTGTTCTTCTTATAGGAAATGGGCTAGGGTTGGCCGACAATAGGATTAGGGTTTTGGGTTAGGGTTTGGTTAGGGGGAAGTCCAAGAAACCCTCTCTAACTTGTCATGAAAAGTCCAAGAAACCCTCTCTAACTTGTCATGACAAGTTCTAAACAAAAGGGCCTTCTTCTAATTAGATTTTTAGCCTAATTCCAAATGACTAGATAAGCTAAATAGAGACAATTCTTAAACTTAATAAAATGGTTAATGATTGTCTAATCTCACTAATTGGGTCCACTAGTGTCATTAAAAACTATTCTAATTAATGGCTAACCACTAATCATGATCAATAATATAGCACGTGTACTATATTAAATATTATAAATAATAAATCCTAAAATTATAATTATTAGCTTTGAAAAATAATTTTTTGACTCAAAATATAATGAAAATTCACAATAATAACAAGAAATAGGAAAAAGTCAAAAATAATCATCTTCGGGAAAGTGATAGTTACAATCCTACCACCTTAGAAAAATTTTGTTCTTGAAATTTAAGTTGGTCATGTAGGAACGAATCGTAAAGCGCAATACTCTAGAGAGGGGTGAATAGAGTCGGCAGTGAAAAAATAGCTAGTTTAAAAGTTAGCAGCAAGATCAGAGAGATATATCACAAGTAAATAAATGTAAAGGCAGAGATCAGAAAGCAAACGCAAAGACGACGATGTATACTGGTTTTCCTCTTGTGGGGACTAGTCCAGTCGAAAGAACTCTAGCTTCCAGTTGAATCCACTATTGGAAAATACTGCATGTTTTCATACGAAGTCCTTGCAACTTCTACAAACGTGTGCTTTGATCCAAAGTACTCGACCAACTTCAGTTGTGAAGTGTCTTTCTTCAATCAAGTCTCTGATTACAATCACTCTGAACTTCTAAACCGTACCGCACTGGCAGATCGACCAGTGGATTGTAACTGGCTTGGGATTTGAAAATGAAAGCTTTAGAATACTTTGGAAGAACGTACTAAGCTTTAAGAGGAGATGAATGTGAATGAGTGAGCTGAAATGATAGAAATCCTTCTCTATTTGTAGTTTTTCCAAAGGCAAAACTCTGTCAGAATTCGGGCAGAACTCTATGAGAAAATCTCGACAAGATCCGTAACTACAAGAGGACCAAGTTCAAAATACAACGTCCACTAACCGAAATTTAGCCAAGTTCTGTCAGGGTTTTTGCAAATAGATTTTTGGGACTTTTGAAATTGTTTTAAGTGGTTAAGAGCTTTTTGTAAAATAGAGCGTTGTTTTTCAAAATATAAGATATTTTGAAAATATTTTTAGGGTAGCCTATTTGCCAGTACGACTTGGTGTACAATGTATTTCTAGACACAATAAAAGTAAAATTACATTGCATACAACTCATACGACGAACACAACTTCGGTCTTGAACAAATATGTAGTAATTCTTTGGCAGTTGTCCAAGAGTCCAAATTAACTTGAGTAACCCTTATATAGAGACAGAGTTTGATCAATTATCAAAATCAGGTTTGACCATGACCAATGGGCCAACAATCTCTCACACTTTGATAATTGACAAATCTTGACCGATATAACATCTTTGATCAGTAAGATTTGAAAGATAATCAAAATTGTACTGTATCCTGAAAAAAATATTCTTGTATCCTGCAAAAGATGTTAGATCATATTTCTCCCCCGTTGTCACTTAGCAAAATAATTGCAAAAAAAAAGCTCCTCCGCAATTCATGCATAAGGAACAAACGTTGAAGAAATACAAATAAATATAGATAAACAAATAATTCACAGGCAGTTTATATATTGAAGCATAAAGAGATAGTACTATAACAAGAATATGAATAACGCCAAACAGAAATAAAATATGCTAAGCAGAGCATAAACTAGATGTTCTCAATACATCAGCTCAGTCAGTCACAATCTATTGTAAAATAAACTAAAAGATAGAGTACTAAATGATATCTTGGAATGTCGGGGCATTTCCAAGTAAACGTAGACATAACAAAGTCTCAAAAACTGGCATCTAGACAAAATAAAATGCGTCTAAATCACAAATCCTCTGACGAATCATCATCAGCAGTGCCAGCACATCCACCATGTCTGGATGGACCAACTCTAGATGTGCCAGCTCCAGAAGGGTGTTGAGTAGCACCAGAACCACGGTACCAATCATATGTATTATTGGGCTAAAAGAGAGTATGTACCGCCTTATCATCATAGCGGTAGCCAGAGACAGCTTGATCTCTAGAAAATGAACTGGCAGAATGTCCAGTCTGGGCAAAACGGAGGTCGGCAAAGGAGTTGGAAAGAGCCTGGAACCGACTCACATCATGGAACTCACGTTTCCTGGATGTGTTAGTGATGAATGTATGTAGATCCGAGAGATGCTGATGAATACCCTCAAAGGTTATAAGGTAATCCTGATGAGGTGGAGCAGGAGCAGTAGGAGGTGCAGGAGGAGCGGCTGCGCTGTGACGTGATAGCTGTAGATACGTAGGCTCAGGGTCCAGAGCACAAGTGGAAGGTCCAATATCAAAATGCTGAAAGATGCATGGGATGAACATCGCATAAGAGAGATTCTGATCTCTTCTGCGATAGCGTCCTATCATCTGAATGATAGTCTTGGGAACAGAAAATGGAACTCCCTTGATAATGTGGTAGAGGGAAGACAGTTCAAGATTTGTAACATCATCCTTTGAAGTAGATTTTGGTAGAATAGTAGAATAGATGATGCGGTGCAAATCATAGTTAAATAAGTTCAAGTTTGAACCCTTGAACTTTCCAGAACGAACACGGGCATGTGCATAAAGGTCGTTCTTGAAACTGATAAGAGTCGTGCCATCGGGGAAATCGAACTCAGTGATATCATCAAGCGGGACACCTTCGTTAGGAATAACATGGGTTTCCGCTAGGATAGTATCATTGAACTCGATGTTGATACCACCGATACGAGTTCTAACAGAGAAAGTGTCTAAAACAAAGTTGTAAAACAACAGTCTAATGGCATTAGTAGTTATAGGGTATTTGAGGGTGACAAGTCTGTGTAACCCTAATGCCTTAAATAATGAACGGTGGTCAGAAAACACAGTCCACTTAATCGGGGCTCCAGTGCATATATTACCCATCGCAAAGTCAGCGTACCGTAACAATGAATGATCATGAGTTTCAAAGTAGAACTCATTGAATGCACCGTCGACCGATTGGGCTGGAAAAAGAAGGAATCCTCGGTGGATTCGATGACGAAGCCTCTTCACTGTCGTTTGTCTTCTTCCTCTTGGATGCAGTGAATTCCTTAGGCATGTTCTCCCAAAAATGAATTTAAACTAATGAATTGAAAGAGATGGAAGGAGAAGTTTATACCTTCCGAGAATTGAATATTTGGTAGAGATAGAGTTTCTTCGTACGAATCCAAAATTTGGATTCAAATCTCCAAGTAGAATAGGAGCAATAGGTTAGAGAAAAACTAGGGTTTGGAGAGAGGTTCAGGCGACAGCTGCTGTTGAAAGAGGTGTTTGGAGGAGATAAATAGAAGGGGGCTCAGGTTCTGACTTAAAAACATATACCACCAACAGAACTCTGGCCGAATTCGCCTAGGTTTCTTTTGATGAATTTTAAAAAAAAATTGCAGGCCACATTCTTTCCATCAACCCATTTCAATTATTTAATTCCAAGTTCAATAATTTTAAATTTCAATTAATATTATTTTATAAATTAAATTTTATTACACAGCGACTGTTTCAGATTAGCTGTAGGGGTACTGTTCCAACTAATGGGAGTTCGCCAGAGAACAATTAAATACCATTTTGCTTCGACCGTAGTCGTGGTAACAAACTGACCTTTTGTAGGCTTGTTTCAAAAACATTTTTTTAGTATTGAAAAATAATCGATAAAATAAAATTAATTAATATTACTTATATCTAAAATTCCTAATTCTCGATGTAAATAATTGAAACGATCTTCCGCTAAAGGTTTTGTAAAAAATCAGCTAATTGATTCTTTCTATATATACAACTTTTATATCTCCATTTTGTTGATGATCTCTAAGAAAATGATGTCGATTATCGATATGCGTAGTACGAGAGTGACATACTGGATTCTTTGTCAAATTAATAGTACTAGTGTTGTCACAGAAAATGGGTATGTGTGTGTATATTAAACTAAAGTCTTCTAAAGTTTGCTTTATACACAAAATTTGTGCACAACAACATCCCGCGGTGATATATTCAGCCTCAGTCGTTGACAATGCGATAGAATTTTGTTTCTTGTTAAGCCATGAGACTAAAGCTTTGCCTATGAAATGACATGTGCCAGTAGTACTTTTTCTAAATACTTTGCATCGAGCAAAATCAGCATCCGAATAATCGATTTGGTCAAACGACGTGGTTTTGGGATAGCATAAGCCGACAGAAGAAGTGCCTTTAAGGTATCGAAAGATACGCTTAACCGTGCACAAATGTGATTCCTTAGGGTTGGCTTGAAAACATGCACACAAGCAAACAATAAACATTATATCAGGTCGACTAGCAGTTAAATAAAGTAACTACCAGTTATACCTTGATACTTATGTATGTCGACCGGTTTGCCTTGTTCATCAATATCAAGCTTAGTTAAAGTTTCCATCGGAGTGCTAAGTGGTTTGACTGCTTCCAGATTGAACTTCTTTAATAAATCTTTTGTATAATTGGCTTGATTAATGAACGTCCCATTGTTGGTTTGTTTGATTTGCAGTCCGAGAAGGAATTTCAGTTCTCCCATCTTGCTCATTTTAAACTCATTTTGCATACACTTTGAAAATTCTTGGCAGAGAAATTCATCAGTACATCCAAAAATGATATCAACTACATAAATTTGAATTAAAAGAAGATTGCTATTAAAAAGATTTTATAAACAGTGTAGTATCAACCTTCCATTTTGTAAAAGCGTTGTCAAGTAGAAAAGAGCTTAGACGATCTTACCAAGCACGAGGGGCTTATTTCAAACCGTATAAGGGTTTCTTCAACTTGAAAACATAATCAGAGTTTTTAAAATCAGTAAAACCTGGTTTTGAGCTACATACACTTATTCTTTTATAAAATAGTTCAAAAATACACTTTTGACATCCATTTGAAATAATTTAAAGTTATGAAAACATGCAAATGCACATAGCAAGCGAATGGATTCTAATCTCGCAACTGGGCCATAAGTTTCATCGTAGTCGATACCTTCTTCTTGATTGTATCCTTGAGCTACGAGTCGAGCCTCATTACGAGTCACTAAACCATTCTCATTCAGTTTATTTTGGAATACCCAGCTGGTGCCAATAATCGGATGATCAATAGACTTGGGAACAAGTTCCCAAACTTGATTCCGTTCAAATTTGTTCAATTCATCGTACATAGCATCTAACCAAAAATTATCACTACATGCTTCTTCAATATTTTTGGGTTCAAGCTGTGAAATAAAAGCAACATAGGAAGCTATATCTTTACTAGAGGAACGAGTACACACCCCTGGTAATCTCACCAATTACCAAGTCCTTGCGATGGTCTGCCAAAAATCTTATTTCTTTTGGCATATCTTCTGGATTGCTGGTTTTGACTTCTGGTTCTGTACGTGATTTGCTTGGAGAATCAGCTGGTACTTTGTGTAAAGGTTTTGCAGGAGCTGTACTTGGTATACTTATGTCTTCATCATCATCATCGACTGAGTGTTGATTGAGTTCGTCAAATGTCATATTTATCGATTCTTCGATGGTCATGGTTTTCTTGTTGAAGACTCTACACCCTTTGCTCTTTGCCGTATAACCTAAAAATATATATTTATCGGACTTTTTGTCAAATTTACTCAAATTGTCTTTAGTGTTAAGAATAAAGTATTTAAAACCAAATATTTTGAAATAAGAGAAAGTAGGTGTTCTATCAAACCATAGCTCACAGGGAGTCTTCTTCGATATAGGTCGAATTAGAACCCTATTGAGAACATAGCAAGTTGTATTGACAGCTTCAGCCCAAAAGTATTTTGGTAGACTAAACTGGTTTAACATTACTCTAGCCATTTCGGATAGAGTCATGTTCTTACGTTCTACAACTCCATTTTATTATAGAGTCCTAGGGTAAGAGAACTAATGCAGATAATCGTGTGTGTCACAAAATTGCTTGAACTCTGCATTCTTAAATTCGCCGCCATGATCGATTCGAATATGAATGATCATGGAACCTTTTTCATGTTAACTTTCTTACAAAAGGTGACAAATTTTGACAATGCATCATTCTTTCGTACAAGAAAATATACCTACGTGTATCTATAGAAATCATCTACTATTGCAAATGCATATAACGTACTACCTAGACTAGCAGTTCTACTAGGTCCAAATAAATTCACATGCAGTAATTGTAATGGTCTAGTGGTACTTAGAGCGTTCTTGGACTTAAATGTGGATCGGATAGCTTTGTTCTTTTCACATTCACTACATACCGTATTCTTCTTGAAAAAATGTCCGGTAAGCCTCGTACCAACTTCTTTGTGGATGATCTTGAGATTGTGTCCATGTTTGCATGACCGAGTCTCATGTGCCATAGTTGACTCTCATCACTTTTGGCCATCAAGCATCTATCTGCTTGTTAGCATCTTTTAACAGATAGAAAACATATATATTGTCTTCCCTGATACCTTCAAAGGTAGTACTACCAGTTGAGCTATCAACTATAGTACACTTGTCTTTGACAAAGTTAATACCATAACTACGGTCACACTACAAGAATAAGGGCTTTTCTTGATGGGGATTCTCCCTCAAAAAATGGATATCTTGAAGGTTGCAGATCCGTCAACTAGGCCGGAGTCAAGAAAACGGCCCCCCTTTCTTTATGGTCGCTGGAAGGGCTTTTCTTGACGGTTTTTGGCGTCATCTGAAGTACTTTTCTTGACTGTTTTTAGCCGTCAAGATAGCAGTTTTTAGAAACCGTCAATGTTGGTAAAAAATGTTTCTCGACTCTGGCCTAGATAACGGTTATTAGACGTCAAGAAAATCTTCAATAAAAAGAGCAGTTACGGCAGGATTGAGTTAATTCTTGACGTTTTTTAACCGTCAAGAGAAGCTAAACTTTGTATAGCCAAAATTTTATTTATAATTATATATAATGAATCGAAAACACACATAATATCAATAATCCAAACGATATACACATATCAAATAACTGTAATATCTAATTTTTTATTAACAAACTGTATTATTCATACACCACAAACTTCCAACACATCCAACCACAAATATCCAACACATGTCCAACCACAAACACATCCAACTAAAATATGTATTTTTCGTACATCTTAAACATCAAAACCTATATTTATATAAGTAAAAGCAGAATATGTAGCGAACCCGGAGCACATCCCTCCCATATTCGCAGCACCTTCATTTTCTATGTAGTTCCTGAGAGAAAAAGAGAAATATATTTAATCATTTATGTGTACATGTTTGTATAAACTGATAACAACTAAGAACTAAATGAAATAATCACAAGACCTATAAATCAACACATTAAGAAAATTCTTGTCAAATTGAATCGGTGATAGCTCAAACTGTTGAAGAAAAATTTCAAAGAGAGCCAATTGAAACTATAACAATAATGTAACATGAAGGTCAAGCATTTTGACAAATAAACCTGAACTAGAAAGATTGTATGAGCATGAATAAATATGATTGTTCATAGAGTTATATTCTACATGATCTTCCTAAAATTCTTCAGACAATAATATTCTCATTCATAATTGAACTCTAAAATGCCTCTAGATTAATGGAACAACATAAAGACGAGTAAAGGATCTACCTGGACTTTCTAGTTCACCAATACCAATTCTCACTACCTTAAGTTGTACAAACAAGACAAAAGACACGTCAAGGTTATGCACATGCTAAGATGTCCCTTCATATATAAGACTTATAATAGTACGTAGTTAACTGAGATTATTGGTCTGATAGAAGGAAATTAATTATACCTTTGCTTAAGCATGCTCCATATATTATGCAAAAGAATTGACAACAAAGAAATGAGTTATTCTCAAAAAATGATATTCTCATTAATCTCTAAATAATGTTAAAGCTTCTGCAATCAGAAATAGCTATGATGTAATTCTCTGTACTAGTAATATAGTATATTTATAAACATGTGTAACAATCCCCCAAAAGAAGATTATAAAGCAACCCTACAAAAAGCTCAAAAGAGTGATTAGGTAATGTATGAGCTCAGAGTTAAGCAGATGCTTTTTGAAAAATATTTCCAACCACAATGTGTACGAAATAAACAATCCCAAAAAGAAGCTTCTTCAAATAATTGATACTAAAAATATGAAGAATGTATCGTTGAGCAGATATTCATAAATTGAGCCATCATAGCCACAAAACCGATACTAAATATGAAGGATGTATCATTGAGCACATATACTTTCTCATCATAACCTAGTGTATGACCATAGGAAACCAAAACTCAACTGTAGCGTATCATACATAGTCCAGCATATCATAAAGATTGATAGTTGAAAAAAAGTGATATTTAAAGTAAAGAATGTCATGAAGACTGATACACAGCCGTGTCTATCACTTTTCTAAAAAGGGCATAGAAGATTGAACCAACATAGCCCGGTGCATCATTAAAAAACTGATACTCAAAATAAAAAATGTATCATTGAGCAAATACATGTCCTCTCATACCCCAGTCATCCACTTTTCCACAAAGGGCTCAGAAGACTGAACCAACATAGCCCAGTGTATCATTAAAAAACCGATACTCAAAATAAAGAATGTATCATTGAGCAAATACATGACATCATCAAAGCCCAGTCTATCATAAATGATACTTCCAGATGACTCTAATGACTCAAGATAAGGGATTTAGTTTCACTAAATACCACCTTGGATAAGAATGGAGAACACAGGTACCCTTTTATATTAATAAGTGGTACGAAATTCAAACAATCCCAACAAATAATGCTCAATTCACACTCTACCTGCCACTGATCAGCAGCCTCTCTCCACATCATTCGTCATAGCAAAAGAACAAATACAATGTAAGAAAATATTGGTCAAGTATTAGGAACAAATTAATGACTACGGCCTATGGACTACTACAATGGACTACTTGCCAAGTTGCGTTCCTGTACACAAGAACAAACACTCTTCTAAGGCCTCTTGGTGTCACTCTCACTTAGCCTCCTCCTCTTGCTGCCAGAAACTGAGAAAGATACGGCACTATAAACAACAATGGAGGTGTTGACACTTCCGAAAGTTGCCGATAACTCAGATGAAACCAAAAGCCTTGATGGTTTCAGCTTCTTTTCCTTCTGCGACTCCTTAACCATCAAGATATAACAGTACAACTCATGCTCCTGACAGATATTATTGTCATTTGTATCATTCCTTTGATGGAAAAATATGTATTAATTGGACACAAATATTCAACATATGATGTGAAGAACAGATGACAACTCTAGAGGGGGGTGAATAGAGTTATAGCAATAATAACCAATTAAAAAATTAACTCTTTCACGATCTAAAAATAATCAGAGTAAATGCGGAAAATAAATAAAGAGCAAGAGAGCATACGCAAACACAGCCGATTTTAACCTGGTTTCCCTCGTGGAGGACTAGTCCAGGCCTGAGAACTCTAGCTCAGGATTAAATCCACTATTTATGAAATAGTAGTTACACCCCGTGCCTTTACTTCAGAAGAGCACGTCAACTTCTTTACAATAGATCGCAGTGGCGATGCTTGGAATTTTCCAAGCGACTTCTTGAACTCTTGTACAAGACTCCTAACTGAGAGATGCTGAGCACTCGAGACTTAGAAAACTTGTGGCTAGTAGATGAGAAGGGTATGGCTTATATTGAGCTTAAGAGAGAAGAGAAGAGAAGATTGGATGATTTGAAATGAGAGAATTCTAGGCCTATTTATAGGTTTTTATCCGGCAGAATTCGGCCAGAATTCTGGTAGGAATTTCAAAAATTTGGCCGTTGGACAACTAGCAACCAGCCAACCCTAAAAATTAGGGTACTAATTTTTAGGGGACAGAGTTCGGCCCGAACTATGTATGGAGGCAGAGTTCGGCCCGAACTCTGTCTCCAGAGCACAGAACTGGTCTAAGGGTAGAATGGGCTAAGTTTGGATGTGGAGCTTTATGGCCTTTGGATAGGTTGTGGGTTAAGTCTCAAGAGTCCAGCATAACTCAGCTTACAATCATTCTAGACTCAATAAAATATAAAAGTACAGACGCAAAAACGACTGGTATTTGTAACTGAGCTGTCGTCTGGGCTGTCGTCTGGCTTGAGCAGAATAAAGTCGTCGTGTGTCTTATTGAATTATCACAAATATTATTTAGTCAATGTTATCAATATTTGGTTGATTGTGACTTTGTGTCAACAATCTCCCCCATATTGATAATTGACAAAATAATAGTTGTATATTCAATATTCATACCTGGACACATGAAACGACATAGCTCCCCCATAATAAGTGCCGAGCTTAAAAGTAGCTCTCCCATAAACAATGCTGTTAATCTCTGTTGTCCTGTTAATAATAGTCTTCCAAAATCACATATAAACCAAACAAACGGAACAGAATATACACATAACTCCCCCTTTTGGCATTTAGCAATATGAAATAAATAAGTGATAACAGGCAAAACACACATAAAGGAGAAGAAACTGCATATAATATAATGACCAAGAGTCATAAAATACTACCAATGTCTCAAAAACATAGTGCATAGTAAGTTTACTACAAACCAAGTACATAAAAGTAACTAAAGCATAAAGCAGAAAATATAATCTAAGATCTCCAGTAGCAGCCTCAAGTAGCAGTCCAAAACCATCAACGAGCACGAGAGGGCCCGGCGTCGTCCGATGGATCAGTAAAGGAGCGACATGGGTCCACAAAAGCCGAGTCCGGATCCATGTAGCGACGAACCCAAGGGTCATCAATACGAAAGCCCTTACGATCGGGATCTCGCTCCATAGGTGTGGGCATGGTAGGTTGGCGAGACATGGAATACCGGATGTCATGCAGCGAGTTGCTGATAGCACTAATCTACAATGTGGTTCGATAATCCAGCTGCGTCCAACGATCATCCTCTAAAGCAAAACGATCTCGGAGCATGGTCTGAATAGACTCGAGAGTGGCAGGAGGAGGAGGAGGATTCTGTCCGAGAGGAGGGGCATCCGGCTCATCCTCAGAATGCTCAGACACGATCGGGGAGCCGACGGCCGTATGAAGCCTTCTTGCCTTGGAGAGAAAGGCAGGGACAGGCAAGAAAGGGCACTCATCAAGCGGTATATGGAACGTACGAAAGATCATCGGAAGATATAAGGCGTAAACCAAAGATCTTGGTTTCTTCCTACAGTTTATCATCCAATCCATCATTATGCGGGGAAGGTTAAAGGGTACATGGAAGTAGAGATGGTACAAAGCTGAAATCTCAAAATAAGTGACTTCATCGGTAGAACCCGCTTTGGGTAGAATAGTGTTAAAAATGATCCGATGAAGCTCATAGAAATAAGGATTGAGATACTTTGCCAAGAGCTTACGAGGACGTGTGTTAGGGCTACACAGGTCGTCCTTGAAGCTCTCTAGAGAAATCCTTTTGGAAAAGATAAAGGATCTAGCTTCAACAAGCTTCTTCCAAGAATTAGGCTCAATAAGGTCAAGATATTCAGCTAATTCAAAGTCATCAAAAGAGATTTCAATACCCGCAACACGTGAATAGATACGAGTATCATTATGAGTCAAATTGCAATAGAATATTTGTATGGTACTATGATAAATGACCGAATTAGAAGTAACAAGTTCATCAAGACAGAGGTCATTAAAGAGTGCATCATATTGTGAGAAAATTGTAAAGTTTATGGGGTGTCCCGCAAACACCGGACGTATCCAAAAATCGCTAAACCATTCATTGGATGCGTTTAGTGATATAAAGATTCGGTCGTCGAAAGTATTTGGATCACGTGGACGAGAAGGATTGAACAACGGATGGGTTGGTTATTCAATTGCCGGTGCAACGGGTGGTGCAACGGGCGGCTCAACGGGAGGAGGAGCATTCGACGTGGAAGCACCATCAGTCCGAAGTCTCTTTCCACGGTTAAACAATCGTGGAGCCATAACACAATAGAAAAAAATTTGAGATATAGAAAAGAAAGGAGTTATTCCTCAATATATTGAAGGATTATGAAAGAGAATGGAAAACCAAGCCTTCTCCTCGAGTTTGGGGAAGAATGGAGCCCAATAGAGGAGAAACTAGGGTTAGGGTTTTGAGAATTTTGAGTCGGAGAAGTAGAAAAGGTGGTAAGAATGAAGAAGAGGGAAGAGAAACCGAAATAAAGAAGAGGGTTTCTCTTGGTCGGGTCAATTTTTGGCTATTGGATCAAAAACAAGATCAACGGCTGAGCGTCGGCCCGATTCTGGAACAAGCAAACCGAATTCGGCCCGAACTCTGTTAGGGGCAGAGTTCGGCCCGAATTTCGGTTCCTGGGGACAGAACTGAAATCAGGCTGAGTTGAGTCAAAAATTTGTTAAGTGAAGATAAAAACAAATATACTACATGAGTATAAGTATAGAAAAAGATCCAATAAGTAAATAGATGGATAGCAGATAGTGAGGTCAAAACAGTAATATGAAGTTTGAAAATTTAGTATTTCAGCGAGTAATAAATAAAAATGAACCATGTAATAAACAAGGAAATATATCATAATTCAATATTTTGAAGCTGCCATGGGTTAGCTGCAGGGGCCGGATCCCAGCTAGCGGTAGTCCTGAGGACTAGTGCACCGTGTCGCTTAGGCTTTTACGCCTTGTTGTCAGAAGGACCCTTTCGGCTTGTACCCATGGCAAGTTCATCATAAGAGAATCACAATATATTCGATATTTACGCAGGTTTATTTTTAATTTATAACAGCTTCATCTAAAATTCCAAGTTCACGACAAAAAAAATTGAAGCGCTCTTCGGATAATGGTTTGGTGAAGAAGTCTGCTAACTGATGATCAGTGTCAATAAACTCTAAGTTAATCGTGCCATTTTGCTGATGATCACGCAAAAAGTGGTGTCGTATCTCAATGTGCTTCGTGCGTGAGTGACAAATAGGGTTCTTAGTAAGATTTATTGCACTAGTATTGTCACAAAAGATAGGAATATGCATGAAAGATAAATTATAGTCTTCAAGGGTTTACTTCATCCACAGAATTTGTGCACAACAACGCCCAACTGCTATGTATTCAGCTTCAGTTGTGGATAGTGCAACAGAATTCTACTTTTTGCTAAACCAAGAGACTAAAGCCTTTCCTAATAAATGATACGTGCCGCTCGTACTTTTACGGTCGACCTTGCATCCAGCAAAGTCAGCATCAGAATAACCAATAAGATCAAATGATGTTGACTTGGGATACCATAGGCCCACTGTAACCGTACCCTTAAGGTATCGAAAGATACGCTTAACCGCGGTCATGTGTGATTCCTTAGGATTAGCTTGATATCTAGTACACAGGCAAACACTAAATATTATATCAGGGCGACTAGCAGTAAGATTGAGTAAACTGCCTATCATGCCTCGATACTTATGCTGATCTACGGGTTTGCCACTATCATCTGGTTCAAGTTTGGTTGAAGTAGCCATAGGAGTGCTGATTGGTTTGACGTTATCAAGGTCGAATTTCTTCAGCATGTTCTTTGTATACTTCGACTAACAGATGAAGGTTCCATTTGACATTAGTTTGACTTGCAGTCTAAGAAAGTAGTTGAGCTCCCCCATCATGCTCATCTCAAACTCGGTCTGCATACACTTGGCAAAATCTTGATAAAGGGTTTCATCAGTAGACCCAAAAATAATATCATCTACATATATTTGTACTAACAAAATAGTGTCTTTGAAAGATTTTATAAAAAGTGTAGTGTCAATTTTCTCTTTTGAAAAACCTTTCTCAAGTAAGAAATTGCTAAGCCGTTCATACCAAGCTCTTGGGGCTTCTTTGAGGCCATATAGCACTTTCTTTAGCTTGAACACGTGGTCAGGAAATTTGTGATTTTCAAAGCCAGGGGGTTGTTTTACATAAACTTCCTCCTTAATAAAGCCATTCAAGAAAGCACTTTTAACATCCATTTGAAATAACTTAAAATTTTGAAAATTTGCAAATGCACAAAGCATCCGAATGGATTCTAATCTAGCAACAGGAGCATACGTCTCATCTAGTCGATACCTTCCTCTTGGTTGTATCCTTGGGCTACTAGACGAGCTTTGTTGCGTGTGACTGAACCATCTTCATTCACTTTGTTTCTAAAAACCCATTTAGTACCAATAATCGAGTGATTAGCCGGTCTAGGAACAAGTTCCCATACTTGGCTCCTCTCGAATTGGTTGAGTTCCTCTTGCATAGCAGAAATCCAAAATTCATCATTGAAAGCTTCTAAAATGTTTTTAGGCTCAATTTGTGAAATAAAGGCAGTGCTAGCAATAGAGTCTCTTAATGATGACCTAGTAGTTACTCCTCGTGAAACCTCACAGATTACCAAATTTTCTAGATGTGATGGCTTGAAAGAGAATTTCTTAGGCATGCTTTCCAGAGAATTTGTTTCGGTTGTTGTGTTCATTGGAGTAGACGTTGATGGCTCAACATCATCATCAAGAGTAGCTGCTGCACTGTTATCTTCCATAATTAATGAGCGTTTGTTAAAAACTCTATATCCCTTACTCTTGGCAGCATAACCAAAGAAAATACCATCGTCAGCTTTGGCATCAAATTTGCCTAAGTTGTCTTTGGTGTTAAGGATAAAGCATCTACAGCCAAAAACTCTAAAATAAGAAACATTTGGGGTTCTCCCAAACCAAAGTTCATAGGGTGTCTTTTTTGTAATAGGACAAATAAGTACCCTATTTAAAATGTGGCATGCTGTACTAACAGCTTCAGCCCAAAAGTATTTCGGAAGTAAAAACTTGTTCAACATGACTCTAGCCATATCGCCAAGAGTCCTATTCTTCCGCTCCACAACACCATTTTGTTGGGGAGTTCTTGGACAAGAAAACTCATGATCAAAACCATTTGAATCACAAAATTTTTCAAAATCAGAATTTTCGAATTCGCCTCCATGATCACTTCGGATTCGAGTAATCATGTAGCCTTTTTCGTTTTGAACTTTCTTGACAAAAATCTTAAAAACTGAAATAGCATCACTTTTATAAGTAAGAAAGAAAACCCAAGTAAATCTTGAAAAGTCATCAACAATAACAAATGCATAAAGTTTTCCACCAAGACTGGCTACTCTACTAGGGCCAAATAAATCCATATGGAGTAGTTGCAGGGGTCTAGTAGTTCTTACAGAGTTTATGAAATGAAAAGACGACTTGGTTGCCTTATTCAACTCATATTCGGCACATACGGTGTCCTTTTTGAATGTGATGTCGGGCAATCCTCTAACTAGCTTCTTGGTTGATAGCCTGGATATGGTATCCATATTGGCATGACCAAGACGCTGATACCATAGTAGTCGTTCATCTTTATGAGCATATAAGCATCTACCTGCAATATTAGTATTCCCAGACAAATAGAAAATATAAATGTTATCCTCTCTTACCCCTTCAAAAGCAATGTCTTCTGTTGACCTATCAAAGATAAGGCATTTATTTTGTCCAAAGTTAATGTCATAACCATGGTCAGCAAGATGACTGATGCTGAGCAAGTTATGTTTTAACTCGATCACTAGGCAGACATCCTTTATTACGGGAGAGGAAGGATAGCCAATAATACCATTACCTATAATATAAACTTTTAGGTTATTTCCGAAGGATACATATCCTTCTCTCTTCATCGTAGTATTGCGAAAAGATGTGCGTCTCCCGTTATATGCCGCGAGCATCCACTATCGAGAATCTACTTACTCTTAGTTGAGGAGGGAAGGTCCACCTACATCAAGAGTAGATGTGACCTTTGGTACCCAAGTTCTTGAGGGTCCTGAAGAGTTAGCTTTTGGAAACCATGCATATATCTTTTTATCTACTAATCTTCTAATTCTACATTGTGGTGAAATGTGTCCATGTAAACCACAATAGATGCATGTAGCATTCCTATTTACATTAGAAGCATGCTGATGATGTCTATAAGCAGAATATTGATGACATGTAGATTCAGCATGGTGATGATGACTATGTGGAGTGGCATGGTGATATTGTTGATATGGCATGGCATGATGATGATGTCTATATGGCATGGCATGATGAGATTGTCTATATGGCATGGCATGATGAGATTGTCTATATGTGGAGTGATGTCGATTGTGTCTTTGTGCAACATGATGATGATTGTATCTATGTGTAGCATGATGTTTATGTGACATATGATGATTATTTCTACGTGCATGTGGTTTATGAAAGTGTGTGTACATGTAAGCATGATTGTGAGCAGCATGAGGATGTCGTGGTTGACTAGTATGAGTTGTGTCATGCTTAGTGTGTGTCTCATGTGATTGGGTTTGAGGTTGAGCAACCTGTTTTCCCAATTTAGTCTCTAGTTTCTTAGAGACAGCTTGCAGTTCCGTAATCTTAGCATTCAAACCATGCAACTTAGTAATAGTAATCTTGTGTCTATTCTTTTCTTCTGCAAGCTCCGTGTTTAGTGTTGTGATTTCTAGTATTTGTTGCTCAATACGTGCCTCGGCATCATGTAAGCTTATTTTAAGCTTAGATACCTCATCAGTGACATCCGTGGGTGTAGTGTCTCTAATATTATCAAGTAATAGAGAAAGTCTTTGTATTTCGACTTCATGACTTTTGATTTTGTCCTTGGCTTGTTTATATTTACCAATGACCTTTTTATGATCACTAAGTAAGTCGGTGAAAGCATCGCCAAGTTCATCAAAAGTGAAGTCGTCAAGAGTTTCGTTTGATACCTTGTCGGACGTCGCCATTAGGCACACATTAGCCGTATCTTGAGGAGAGTTCTTTTCTTCCTCGGAGTCACTAGCTTCACTTTCATGCCAAATGCTTATGTTGGAATATTTCTTTGAAGAAGTCTTCTTGTATGGCTTCTCATAGCGGTTGCTTTTCTTTGAGAATGGACAGTCTTTTCGGACATGTCCCGTCTTCTTGCAACCGTAGCAAGTGGGCTCTTCTTCTTCATCTTCTTGTGGTTCCTTCTTTCTTCGGTTGAAGCGAAGAAATTTCTTGAAGTTGCGAACCATGAGGGCTTGATCATCGTCTTCTGAGTTGTCGTCATCCGTCTCTTCGGGTTCAGCCCTCCGTCGGTGAGCTTTGAGTGCGTTCTCCTTAGCCTTAGGAGCAGGGTCTTCGAAGTCCTTGAGGTCAAGCTCATGAGTCATTAGCTTTCCCATCAAGGTCTCCATGGACATGGTTGTGAGATCGTTTCCTTCTATGATGGCTGTCACCTTAGGGTTCCAAATTTTTGGTAGCCCCCTAAGTAGCTTGCGAATCTTCTCGTGATTTGAATATTGCTTCCCAAGCGAAGACAGGGGGTTGATGATGTCGAAAAATCTTGTGAACATTTGCGTGATCGTCTCGTTTGGCTTCATCTTGAAAGCCTCGTATTCTTGAGTTAGATGGCTTATTTTTGAATCCTTGACTTGGGTAGTTCCTTCATGCGTCACTTATAGAAGCTTCCATACTTCGTGGGATGTGGTGCATGTGGATACCCTGTTGAACTCATTCCTGTCTATAGTACAGAATAAAGCATTAATAGCTCTTGCGTCTAGACTTGCCTGTTTCTTCTCCTCGTCAGAATATTTGTCATGTGATTTCTCAACGAGATTGCCATTGACAACTATTTCGGTGGGCTTTTTGTAACCGTCAGTGACGATAGTCCACAGGTCAAAGTCTAGCAACTTGAGATAAAAACTCATCTTTGTTTTCCAATACGTGTAGTTAGTTCCATCAAATAGGAGAGGCCTATGAGTGGACTGTCCTTCACCGTGATTAGAAATTAAGGATTGTGTGGTTGCCATGGATCAGGTCTAGGATATAAATCCTTGTAAAGAGAACATAGCTCTGATACCAATTGAAGAACAGATGGCAACTCTAGAGGGGGGTGAATAGAGTTATAGCAATAATAACCAATTAAAAAATTAACTCTTTAACGATCTAAAAATAATCAGAGTAAATACGAAAAATAAATAATGAGCAAGAGAGCATACGCAAACACAGCCGATTTTAATCTGGTTTCCCTCGTGGAGGACTAGTCCAGGCCTGAGAACTCTAGCTCAGGATTAAATCCACTATTTGTGAAATAGTAGTTACACCCCGTGCCTTTACTTCAGAAGAGCACGTCAACTTCTTTACAATGGATCACAGTGGCGATGCTTGGAATTTTCCAAGCGACTTCTTGAACTCTTGCACAAGACTCCTAACTGAGAGATGCTGAGCACTCGAGACTTAGGAAACTTGTGGCTAGTAGATGAGAAGGGTATGGCTTATATTGAGCTTAAGAGAGAATAGAAGAGAAGATTGGATGATTTGAAATGAGAGAATTCTAGGCCTATTTATAGGTTTTTATCAGGCAGAATTCGGCCAGAATTCTGGTAGGAATTTCAAAAATTTGGCCGTTGGACAACTAGCAACCAGCCAACCCTAAAAATTAGGGTGCTGATTTTTAGGGGACAGAGTTCGGCCCGAACTCTGTGTGGAGGCAGAGTTCGGCCCCAACTCTGTCTCCAGAGCACAAAACTGGTCCAAGGGTGGAATGGGCTAAGTTTGGATGTGGAGCTTTATGGGCTCTGGATAGGTTGTGGGTTAAGTCTCAAGAGCCCAGCATAACTCAGCTTACAATTATTCTAGACTCAATAAAATATAAAAGTACAGACGCAAAAACGACTGGTATTTGCAACTGAGCTGTCGTCTGGGCTGTCGTCTGGCTTGAGCAGAATAAAGTCGTCGTGTGTCTTATTGAATTATCACAAGTATTATTTAGTCAATGTTATCAATATTTGGTTGACTGTGACTTTGTGTCAACATGATGGACTCACAGTTTCTAAGAATTCATGCAAGGAGATCAATCTCATTTTAGATTCTACAGTCTTCTTTGTTAATTGATCACCTATTGCAGCCAGAACTGCCACGGTAGCAACTATGGAGGGGCGATATTCAACTAGCCTCGTAGCTTTCATTTGGAAAGAAAAATTGAATGCAATCAGATTTATGCAAGAGCACAACTCAATATGGCCATTCTCCAATGCATTTATATATGAGCAAGATTATCACATATTTACTTGGCAATATAAGTAACATTTTACCTAACCCAATGAATTTTTTCTTACATTTAGATGAGGTAAATCAAAGCAAGAATAGTTTTATGCAATAAGTTGGATATACCAAAAACAACTGACAATATGAGCTAAAGATCTAATCCACATCCATTGTACATTAATTGTGCAAACAAGCTAATACATGGAATTTTAGAAAACCTAGAACACAAATCCAGTACTCAATCCATTAGATTATACAAATCAATCAAATGAACGACAAGACAAACACGTACCCAATAGATAGTTCATTATGTGTCTCCTATGTTGCACTGACACACGGATACGATAAAGTATATATTTGATGTATCCTAGCGTATTTTAGAGTGTCCATGCTAGTGTTGATCAATGCAATCTAGGGAGCAAATGCTTATGTCTGTCAAGTTTATAGCGAAACCAGTGTTTATAGATCAACCATTATGAAAGAACAAACCCAATATTGAAATTTTTGAAATTTCTGATGCAAGATTGTTCTTGAAATCCAGTACCTTTCATTATAGGTAAGATGAAACTAATGGCTCTAGAGCACAAATCCCTTTGTTCTTCTTCCCCACAGTGGAACTTGCATATAAAATAGACCAAATACGCAAATAGAGTCATCGAGCTCATTCCGCACTCCAATGTGTTCAAAACAAGAAGTTCCATCCTTTGTATAACATCAATAATGAATTGGTAATCTTCCATGGTGTACTCTGATATAATGGACTAAAGCAAAATGAATACAAATGAAATCACAGCAAATGGTAACAAATCCTTAAGAAACTCAAAGGTAAAAATGTCAACCTTTTTAGTATGCATCATGAGCCCAATGCAGGTATCGATCCCTGCATCGTTAAGCTTCTTGATGTCTCCTACATTGATTGCTTGAGGAATCACAGCCACAAAACATAGGCTGTAGAAAAATTAAAGAAAAATTAAAACTATGTTGAATGCAAACTTGTCAAAGAAAACATAATTATAAATTATAATTAACAAGCACTTAAACATTCAACAATAATCACTTTCTAAGTCTATATTATAGGTCAATAAGGAGGTTCCTAGGTAACATGTTAACTGTGTTATATACTCAATGGTAAAAACTATGTTGCTAGACATGAAAACAGAACTCCTAACAGACTATATTTCACATATTATATTATTTTGCCGTATTGAAAGGAAGTAGACTAGTGTTTGATAGAGAGGGGAAAAAAAGATAACTCTAAGAAGTTTTTATTAGAAAGGGACATGATTCAACACCATTAACAGAGGAAAACTATATCGTGCACATGATCGTTAGTAATTAGAGGCCTATCTCTACTATAAGTGAAGGAAAATTACTCCTAGTTGCACATTCGTTCCACCAAAGGGTTACGAGGAAGCCTACCTCCACAATGATCCGTTCCATGTCAGATGTCGTACTGTGTTCCCATTTTTCTTTCCTCATTCGTCGTCCACAACAAAAATAATATTTGTTTCTCAACTTCTCATCTCAGTAAATTGGTACATCTAGAAATCAACATGTAAGCTTTGATTTATACAACAGAAAATCAAATGAAACCCATGTATGAAAATTTTCTTCCAAAAAATAACGTACGTAAATATTCAAAATGTTTTCCAGATCAAAAACGCCAGATGGAAACAACAGAGCTTCGCTGTGAAGGGAACTGACTTGGCACGCTGTGAAGGGGACTGCCTTGGAATAAATTATTTCACATAAAAATTCAAGAAATACCAAAAAGCATTAAGAGGGAGGGAAACACTGATCGAGGTTAGAGTTGAGCAGGATCCGATCCACGTTGACGATGGAGGAGCCGCCGAGGACGCGGTCGTGGGCGTTGGCGACGCCATCCTCGAAGATGAAGGTCTGAGCAGGGGACTCGGGGGTGGTCCTGGTCGGGGGAGAGGGTCTGGAGGAACCCTAAAATTTTCTCTTTGGCCTCCAAAGGGATGGTCCTATTTGGCTTAGCCTAAAAAATTTTCTTTGGCTCAGCCCTAAAAGTTAAGAAAATCAAAAGAAACCCTAATCGAAATAGAAGAACCCCTAGCTAAAAGAGGAATAATACCATATCAAAGATGCTCTCCTTGTACTCGAATGAAGAGTAGTGCTTCTTCCTTCCTCCCCTTCCCGAAAACCCTAATTTTGGATGGAGAATAAGAAGGGAATTTTGGAATGGACATATAGAGAAAGATAAATGAGGGGAAGGAGGAGAGAGGGGAGAAGTAAAGGGTTCTCCAAAAAGATCTCCCATGGGCACATGCTTGCGGGAACAATTGAGAGGGTTTGATGAAATAGAGAGAGGGGAAGAAGCAAAGGGATGGGGATAAATGTAAACAAAGTTTAAAAGTAATTACCAAAATGGTATATGAATTCTCTGTTGGAATCGTCATCCATTATAAAATGTTTGAAAAAATTACTATAATGGCAATAAAAAAAATGGCGGTAATTTTTCCGCTTATACATTAGCTGACGGTTATCACCAAATCGTCAATAAATAAAATGATGTTCCTTGACGGTTCTCTAAACTATCAACTATTATGGTAAAAATTTTCTAAATTGACTTAAAATATGTATTTTCTTGACATATAGCTAAATCCATCAAGATAACCCCTTTCTTTGACGTGTTTTCACGACCGTTATGAAATAAACCGTCAACAATTATCATTTTTCTTATAGTGTCAGCTAAATAGCTTATGTTGAGCAGATTATGTTTTAATTCGGTAACTAGACAAATATTTTTAATCACAGGGTAGGGGCCTTACAAATATTGTCGATACCAATTATGTACCCTTTCAAATTATTACCGAAGGAAACGTATCATTCTTTCTTCTTCGACAATGTTGCAAATAATAAAGCGTAACCGGTCATGTGACGTGAGCAACCACTGTCAAGGATCCGTTTGCTTCTAGCATGTGAAGGGTGTTTCACCTACAAAAGAATTTGTAGATGAAAACTTTGGTACCTATTTTTGTAGGGTCCTAGAATGTTAGATTTCGGTATCCATGCACAAATCTTTAAATCAACAAGCTTTCTAACTCTACATGAAGAAAAAATATGACCAATGGTGCCACAATAGTGACATCTAGCATGTTGAATGTTGAATGCAGTGTGTTGTGCATTATTGGTAGGTCTTGGTTTTCTAGTATAGAAGAATGCATGCATATTTATCTTCTTGGGCAATAGTTTGGTTTGGTTTGGTCTGACAGAGTTCCGATGATTCGGTAAGTGACACTTGTTAGGGCAGGAAGCAGCAACTTCAGGCTGTTTTCCTAACCTAATTTCCAACTTTTTAGAGGTGTCATATAAAGATCTTAAATCAGTAGTAAGTACATTATTTCTAATTGTCACTACCACTTTTCTAGCTTGAAGGTATTTTGGTCATTTTTGAAATTTTGGGAATTATTTGGAATTATTATGTATTATTTAGATTTATTAGAATTAATGTGATTTTTAGTATAATTGAGTTTGGTGCTATAGTTGGATTTGACTAGTGTTGACTAGGAGACTAACCTAGAGACTAACCTAGGTTATGACTACTTGGTTAGGTTAAGTAACCTTAGCTTGACCTAAGTTAGTGATGATTAACTCATTAGAACTTATTTGGAGAGATTAGGAATTGATTAGGCTAGAATGGCTTGTGAGTTCATAAGTCATGACTAATGACTTAAGCCTTAAAAGCCCATAGGCCCACACCATGTAACCAAACCCTAACCCTAATTACTTTTGTCTGGCCATATGATCCCCCCCTCTATTTAATGTTCCTCAAAGTTAGGGCTAGCCTCCATTAGGAATTTTGTAAAGTTTTAGAAAGAGGTAAGTCTCCATCTTCATTAAATCCTATAAAATCCATTTCAATTCCTTTTTCATCCAAACCAATTGCAATAGGTTCTAAATTTACTCTACTTGCTGTTGGTATCAAGAAATTTCAGCTTGTGAGCATATTGGAGAAGTTGGGCTATCAAGAGTAACACCTATCTTTGGAGCTTTTTGAGGATTTTGACACATATAGGTAAATTCCATTCTACACCATAGAATTCTGATTTTATTGCATATCTAGGAAGCCCTAGGCCTAACCTAACAGTAGGACTAGCTAACCCTAGTTTTTGTGTCCTTTTCGTGTCCTATTTGGACACGTATCAGTCCTATGGTGCAAGTGTTTGATGAAATACCCCAAAGGGCATTTCGAGTAATTTTTAGGAATGTAAATGAATAGAAAATTAGGTTTTTATGTCGCTTATGAGTTTCTTGTGTCTGGGTGTGGTTTTTGTGTCGTGTTGGGTTACGGAGGACACACGAACACACGGGTGCACCTCACGCGCGTGCACTATTTGCTTGCCCTGCTTCTCGGGGGCCACAACTCATTGGAAACGCCACGTGGACACAAGAAATTTGACACGTGGGTCGGGGCTGACACTGACACGAGGCTCCCCAAGTTTTATGAATCCTCGTGTCGTGTCGGACATGCACGAAGACGTGCATCAATTTTTTACTGAATCGACAGTAGTCGATTTCAAGCACTGATACGCGTGTCGTATCGCACGCATGCGTATCGTGGACACGTGTCAGGGTGTCCTAGCCCTAGCCCTAGTCCTAGTCGACACTGGGACACGATGTAAAACACCTAAATTTCTACTATATATTTTTTTTTCCGATTTTGGTACTGATTTAAATTTTTTTTGTATTGTACGTCGCGTAATCGTATTGTACGTTGTGCACAAACGACGTATTTCGTAATTGCTCGTCGAGTGAAAATTTTGCGCGAGGTACATATTTTGAAAAAAAATTATTTATGAAATTTATTAATATAGGAGAAATATATATTATTTCAATATAGCATAATTAAATATTTTATTTAAAGGTATATTTATATGAATATTATTGTGCATACCCATTTTTATAAATAATTATTAGCTATTTTAAACAATAGTACAATTTTTATTATTTATGAAAAAGGTATTCGAGATATTTTATTCATAATACTAGTATAAATTGTAACTTATAAATTAATGTTCTATTTGCATGCGAATGCATGAGTTTAATATTTTAATTTTTGAAAAATTATCTCAATTTAGTAAAAGATATATTTTCATATTTGATGTTTAAATAATTATGGTTATTTTTGAAATTAATATTATAGGTATTTTTGGAAAATATAATTTTGAATTATTATGGTGATTTAAATCTTGATTTGATTCTATGGATTATTTAAATAGTTAAAATAATATCTATATTTTGAAATTTGAGTTACCTTATCTAATTTTAAGCGAAAGGTTGAAATTTAATTTGATTTGTATTTGGAATTAAATTTTGATTTGAATTTGGATTTTGATTGGTTTAAATTTATTTAATTTAATAATGGATTTATCTAGTGGTGATTTAAAATCCCCATAATCCTATCCAAATGGAAATTCCTACATCCTATAAATAGGCAGGTACTCCTCCATAAATTTCACACATCCACAAAATTCTACAACCCAAAAATTCGTGCATTGTGTCCGTGTTCCCTTCCAGTCCCCTATCTTATTCAATATATTATAATTGCATAGAGTTTCTGTGTCGACAACCTCGACACGATTCAGTAAATTTCTAATCCTAGCCCTAACCTAACTCGACTCTACTCGTGTCCTCCTTGTAGAAGCATGGAAAATATCAGAATAATGGTCCATGCGGCTCCGGATACGAAGCCCATGCGGCTCATATGGGCGCTGTCTTATACAGTTCAAAGGAAGACTCTCCGTCTCATGCGGCTCGAGAGTGTATGCGGTTCAGCAGGAACATGCGGCTCGATCGATGCCATATGTCCCCCTGTGATCCTTTCCTACAGCTGGCCCTTTGAATAGTGGCCTCATTTAATGCTCTGACACGATTTGACGACTATGGCGGCTCTGGCATAAAGTGTCATAATGGCTCTGCCATAATGCCAGACTCTTCGGGAAAAGAAGAAGATCTCTGACCCGATCCGTCAGAAATCCTAGGTTGCCACGGGGAAAATCTCATGCGGCTTAAATAGGGAACAGCTTCATGCGGCTCACTGAGAAGTCACCCTATATGACTAGCAGAAATCAGCCATATGCGGCCAACTGAGAGCTCAGCCCCTGTGGCTCAATACAACGCTTGCTCATGCGGCTCGCAAAGACTATGCATATGCGGCTCATTGAGAGTTCGTTTCCTGCGGTTCGATGAAGCATTGTCCTATGCGGCTCACGAAGAGTATCTCCCTGCGGTTCAAGTGTTGCCCATCCTATGCGGCTATGGCAGAACCCACAATCAAAACACGTGGCATCGGATCAATCAACGATTTAACCGAATCTCAACAAATATATTTGACATCATCATCATAATTACTGAGATCAAGGCATATCATTTATCATCAAGCCAACGGGACACGTGGCGAGCAATCGGATATTGGTAGAATCCATCATGGAGATTTAAAGCAGTTAACATTAATTGCTCACAAGATTCGGTGCTATCCTCATTAATGGCCGAGATTCATTGTAATCAGGATCAAGGGTTCAGATAGATTGAAGGAGCGACGACATTCCAAACAAATGATCATTAGCAAACCCTAATGATCATACCCCACTCTTATAATTAGCCAGCATCATTTCTTTGCACAAGGACCGGCAAAAAAGAATAAAAATATACAGAGTCAGAGAGAGAATACACAGAGAGAGAGAGAGAAGCCAGGAGAGCAACAGAGGAGCAAAAAGAGCACTTCTTCGTCAACGCCAACCATCTTTTCACAAGGAGCCAAGGCTGCATACCGATCGTCCAAGGAGTAAGGCAGGGCTGCCGTCGCCTTCCCGAGCCTCTATCGTCAACCCACAGAATCTAAAATAAACAATTGTACTTAGATTGTTGTACCTAGGTTTTCGTCCCTAGGCTTTCTTCGTACAAGCGAGTTTGTATTGTGAGTCTAAGTTCAGTCCTCCGATAATTGTTCTGTGCTTTTACAATCAGTGGCAAACACGTTGGCGACTCTGCTGGGGACTAACTTCTCCACGGCTGAGGAGTTGGTGACGCAATCGGATGCAGCCAAGCTTGGCTCCACGCAACAAAAGATGGTCGTCCGCTTCGACCAACAAGCGTTTGAAGAGATGCTCTCCGAAGGAAGCGCTGGCCCGGTCCAGAAGCGCACCCGCACGACAAAGGCTCGCAGAGAGTGGAGGCCAAAATCATTTGCTCCTCCCCAAGCCCCCGACGGTGTACCCTCTGTTGCTCAAGACGGTGAGAAGGACTCTTCTGCGGCCCCACATCAGACCGTAGACAACTCTGCTGTCTCCAAGTCTGGCAGAAGAAAACACTATGATGCTGGACTTGCAGAGGCAAAGAGGAACTGTACGCGAACTGAGCCGCATAGGGGTGCTAGCCGAGTAAAAAAGGCTCATACGACCACATCCGCTAGCCGCATGTACAAAGCCCAAGCGACCACAGTCGCTGGCCACATGAAGAAGAATCATGCGGTCACATCTGGCAGCCGCATAGTTTATGCAGCTACAGTCGCCAATCACATGGATGAAACACATGAGGCTACAGGAGGCAGCCGCTTGCAGAAAACCCATACGGCCACTATTGCCAACCGTATGCGGCCAGCCTGCACGGTCGTGACTCCTAGCCGCCCAAAGACAACTCATCCGACATCAGAAGATGACCGCATGCAGACAGCCTGCATGGTACCCAACTCTAGCAGCATAGCGTTCGTTCCACGCTTCTCTCGATCGTTCTTCGACCGTCTCTCATACGGTCCCGACCCTGATGATTCTCTGTATGATAAGCCAGACTCTGTGGCATTCAACTTGGACTCTTTCTATTACGCACCCACAAGTGCTAAAAAAAGGAAGTCTAGGGCAGCGCGGGCTCATTGAGCCCAGTCAGCTGTCCCAACCTCTGACTATCGGAGCGTCCCGTTGACTATCATACGGGCCTCGGATGGAAAGTTGTATACAACTGCTCAAGTCCAGCCCCCCGCGGCAAACAGACAGAGTGGTTCCTCTGACCTACGGGAAACGATCCTCCACAAACGCAAGGAAAGGGAAGGAGTGTCGGTGTACAAAGAGTCCTCGCTTGGACATCGCTGCACCCAAATTATCGTCAATTGCTGCTGCAACAACACGGCAATGACGGAAGCTCGGCCATCTGCCTTCCAAAGGCTACAGCACCCGAACTCAGAAGATGAGGCACCTCCTGTTGTCTCCTGCAATTCAGCTCAAAAAGTTCCCGCCGAAGAGAGGAGGAAGAAAACGAGCATCTCCAGTCCGAATATATCAACCACTATAACTAAGAAACTGTCATCTAAACGGTTGTCCTCCACTGGTGTGTTCCAACACACCCGTTCAAAGACGAAATTTACCGCGATAGGAAATTCATCATCCACATCGCTGGGGGTGGAAGGAACTGGGGGTAGCACTCCTTCGAACACCCGTAACAATTCGATGTTCCAAGGAACCGAGTCCGCACAAACAACTCTTCCATCAGGAGCAACGAACGATGATGCCCTCGAGGGCATCCGTAACTCTCAAGACAAGGCAAGCTCTGAAGCTGGGGATACCATTCCCTCCGACTCCGAGCCCGAAGAGAACATTCTCACCTATCCCGATGACTTCTCGGTACATGGGTACGACTCATAGGGCACATCCTCCACCGTTCCTTCCGTCACTCCTCACATAAGAATGGTGTTCATGACGGACAGCGATCAAGGTGGTTCCAGCGATCGCCAGTGCATCGACAGTCTCGAAGCCATATTACTTGCTTTGGTCAAGTCTGTAGACGAGATTAAAGCGGCCCTGCCCACTCTACAAGGAGGAGCGCCTGGTCAAACAAACACGGGCCCCGCGGTCAATGTAGATTCGAACTCAGCGGCACCAAACCAGGGCAATAATCCTTCCGAAATAACAGCCCCCGCCGCGACAGATGAGACCCGAGAAGTAAGAAGAGAGGTCCAGGAGCTCCGTGCCATGTTTCATGCCTGAGAAAATGCTCAAGATCTCAGAATACGGCAACCATACCCTGCTGAGTGGAGGGATGTTCCATTCCCACCAAGATATAAGCCGTTCAACATCAACCCGTATGATGGCAAAACCTCAGCAAGTCGATACATCACTTACTTTGAGGTCACCACCGACCATCTGCCCCATGAAGATGCGATCCTCACACGGTTATTCATTGGAGCATTAGAAGGAGTCGCCTTTGATTGGTACCGTAATATACCAGACAACTGCATCCATTCCTTCGTCGGCTTCAAGCGCATGTTCTTTGAACGGTTTTATGAAGTAGGACAAGACGTCACTATGTCCACTCTCATGGACGTCGTCCAAGGGGAGAAGGAGTTAACGAGGAACTACATTGAGCGGTTCTGCCAGACCGCCATGAAGCTGCCTTTCGGAAATCCGGATTCTTCTTTGATTGAAATCTGGCATAAGAGACTGCTTCCAACGATCAGTTTCTGGATGGGCGAGAGTCAATTCAAAGATTGGAAGGCGTTCATCATCAGCGCCACAAGCGCTGAAGAACGACTGAAGAAGGCCCGCCAACTGGGGTTGCACATCTCAGAAGGGGAAAATAAGGGCAAGCGTCTCAACAACGATAATGGGGGTAACCCCTCCAACAATCGGGACAGCAAGGGAAAATAGGCTATGGTGGCCGACACGGCCCAGAAGCCCGAGCCACAGCCAGCAGACAAGCAATGGCCTCAAATCACTTACTCTTTCGAAGATGGCCACGTCAAGCCTATCTTAGACATGCTCATACAAGGAGGTAGAATTCAGCTTCCTCCACCAAGGCAGGAGCCTCGGCCGGCTGATCTGGAGAACCCAAAGTTCTGCCATTACCACCGTTATGTACACCACGCTACACATGACTGCTACTAATTAAAACGGTACATCCAAAGCCTCATCGATTCAAACGCTCTGGCCATCGACTTCGAAGAGGTAACCGTAGCAGCTAATATGGTGTCCGTACAGTTCGGCAACTTCCCTCCAATGGAGACTCAAGACGGGGTAATCCCCGTCCCTCTCGCGACAATGGAGATCAGCAATCTTCCTCCGCCCCGAGAACAAGCTGCTGGTCTAGTACCTCTCACCACCTCACGAGGAGAGGTCATGTGGGTCCATCCAGACTTGGTGTCAGAAGTGACTCGGCCCACACCATCTCCCACCAACAAAAAGAGTGGAAAAATCAAGACCTGCCGTACAGTTTCAGCAGACAACGAGGAAGCTACAGCCGTCGTCACGCGGTCCGGAGCGCAATCCCAACCTGTGGTTGATAGTCCAGCTGAAAATCATCAACCCACTGCAACTGATGCTCTGGGACCGGCTCAGCCTTCGACGACCGACAAGCCTAGGCCGAAGGAGACTCGCTTCGACAAATCTCTCCGAAAGGACGCAGCCCAAGGGCTAGAGAGGCCCTACAACTTTGACATCTTAGCACAATTGGCTAACACTCCGGCCAAATTGTCATTATATGAACTCCTGAGGCCCTACAACTTCGTATTGCATTGAGCGAAGCACTCCAAAATGCCGATGCCTATCTCGCTCAATCTAACCTCACTGGGAGGACTCACCCATGGATCTCCAAGATAGTGCCTGCACGGGAGCAATGCCCAACATCGTCTTCACTCCGCAGGACATGCTCATCAAAACCAACCTACATGATCGCCCGCTATACTACACAGGATACATCGGCGACGTAAAGGTAGATCAGATGCACATTAATCCTGGCTCTTCCATAAGCATCATCCCGAAAGGTCTGCTACATCATCTCCGCATCCCAATGCATCGCCTAACACCTACAAGCACCGCCATCAGCGGTTTCAATTCGGGCAGGAGCTACCCTATCGGGAAGATTCGTCTGAAGTGTCAGATTGGCGATCTCCAATCCGAGGTCACCTGCTACGTCATAGATGCAGACACTTCTTACAACATCCTCTTGGGGCGCCCATGGATACACGATTATATGATCGTGCCTTCCACGCTACACCAGTGCTTCAAATATATCGACAAATATGGCTTCGTGAAGACAGAGTTTGCTGACATCGATCCCTTCAAAGGGGTCGAATCTTACTACTCGGACTCCTGTTTATACGAAAAGTCGAAGAGGCACCTGAATGAAGGAGACGCACAAGATCATACTGAGACAGCCACGGGATCAGAAGGACCCCTGACGATCCACCTCCAAGCTCGCAAACCGGGCAAGTCTGCACCCCTCACCGCCACTCTGCAGAAGGACGCGATCAGCCTCTCGGCACAAGAGGAGCAGATGATAATCCGGCTGCCTAGATCCAGCCAAGTGCTGAGACCCATAACGGAGCCACTAACCATCAGGTTACCAAGAGTCAGTCAACCACAAATAGAGAAGATCAACCCCTCGGACAGGCCATTGACAATACGCCTTCCCAAGAAAGGTTGTCGCTTCGATGCAAGGTCTGACACTTCCAGCGAACTAGCCACTCCTCGCTCCACATCGAATGCCAAACTGGGGGTCGCCAGTCTGCCAACGACTCCACGCTCTGCTCCATCAACTGGACCACTGACGATCAAGCTTCCTAGGTCGTCCTCTCAGTCTTCGTTCACACAGGGGGTAGCCGAAGAGGAACCGGAGCTAGCCAAGTATGTGGCCGCCCACACTAATGTCTCCTCCGCTGATGATGTAATCCCCCTAGAAAAGATACCTTACTTCATCAATAAAGGGTTATCTTTGAACTACACCGAGCTCAATAAGCTATGTACGATGTATGCTATAGAACACGGTATAGGCGCTCGCCTACACACACAGGTGACAAATGTGTACACCGCAATCCAGCTTACTCCAGTAGAAGACGCTTACCGAATACACAAGGGAGGAGATCATCCAATCATCTTCGGCCGGACGAACAACCCTCATCCCCGCACCATAGAAGAAGTCGACCTCGGGTCAGATGCCGGGAGACTGCCTCTGTATCTCTATAGCCCTCAATCCAAATATCTCATGCAGAAACAGGGGGTATGTAACTTGATGCGGGTTGGGGTATGTAACGCCTACTACGACCCCTGAAAGTTCAGATGAAGAATGCGACTGGCAGTCACACTCAACCGGATCACCAACTTCTGACTCAGACACCAGCATCGGGGATGTATTCAGACAAGTCATGTCAGTCAACATGGCATTCGCCGACGCATACGAAGAAGACGAAGACATTCCCGAAATTCTAGAGCTAGAGCTATGGGCCCAACAATTAGACACACAATAGAAAAAGCGGTTCGAACTGAGAGGACCTCCTACTGAAGATGAGGTCATACAAGTGGATCTCGGCAGCAAATCTTCTCCAAAACCGATCTTCATCAGTAAAAGCCTAACCAACGAAGAACGGGAGTCGCTGTTAGAACTTGTCAGAGAGTACATTGATGTGTTCGCCTGGAGCTATAAAGACATGCCAGGGTTAAATCCTGACATCGCTCTTCATAAACTCAATATTCGGCCAGATACGAAGCCAGTCAAACAACAACAGCGACGCTTCCGCCCAGGCATCATGGACGCGATCGAAGCTGAAGTCAATAAACTAATAGCCAGCGGCTTCATTCGTGAGGAGCAACATCCCGATTGGGTCGCCAATATAGTATATGTCCTCAAGAAGAATGGGAAAATTCGAATATGCATCGACTTCCGTAACCTGAACGAGGCATGTCCCAAAGATGAATTCCCCCTTCCTATCACAGACATCATGATCGACAATACCTGCAGCTTTGAGCGTATGTCATTCATGGATGGCTTCTCGGGATACAACCAAATTATGATGTCTCCCGACGACGAAAAGCATACATCATTCCGAACACCGATTGGCACGTACTGCTACACAGTCATGCCTTTCGGTTTAAAGAATGCTGGTGCCACATATCAAAGAGCTATGAGCATCATCTTCAGAGACCACTTACGTAAGACGGTGGAGTGCTATGTTGATGATATAGCCGTCAAGAGCCGTAGCAAAGGAGACCATCTGCAGGATCTAAGGACGGTATTCAACCTAATACGGACACACAATTTGAAGATGAACCCTACGAAGTCCTTCCTGGGCGTATCCAACGGGAAGTTCTTAGGCTTCATCATCACTGCAAAGGGTATCCATGTAGACCCCGAGAAGACAAAAGCAATCATAGAGATGGGTCCCCCGAGAAATCTCCGCGAACTCAGAGGCCTTCAGGGAAGGTTAGCTTACATCAGAAGGTTTATTTCCAACCTCTCCGGGCGATGCCGACCATTTACGCACCTCATGAAGAAGGGAGTCTCATTCGTATGGGACGAAGAATGCCAGCATGCTTTCGATAGCATCAAAGAATATTTGTCAAATCCTCCGGTCTTGGTAGCCCCAGTCCCTGGAAAACCATTTCTGCTCTATGTACGAGCAATGGAACACTCCCTCGGTGCTCTGCTGGCACAGAATAACGATGCAGGCCATGAACAGGCCATATATTATCTCAGCCGAATGATGATTGGACCAGAGCACCGATACACCGCTGTAGAGAAGGAATACCTCATTCTGGTATTCGCCATTCAGAAAATGCGACACTATGTCACCGGACAAATGATACATGTGGTCTCACGAGTCAACCCTCTGAGGGTCCTCATGACTAAACCAGGGGCACTCAGCTCTCGACTCGCTACATGGGCAATATTGCTGTTCCCTTATCATATGATCTTCGTTTCCCAAAAGGCAGTCAAAGGTCAAGCCCTGGCAGATTTCTTGGCAGCCCACCCAGGCTCGGAGTCTTCCAGGATATACGAAGAGATCCCATATGAGGTCGCCGACTCACATGCAACCTCTCACGAGAATATATGGCGAATGTTCTTCGACGGCGCTTCAAGGACCGGACCTAAAGGCAATATAGTTGTCGGAGTCGGGGTAGTGCTAATCTCTCCTTCCAGATTGGTGATTAACCGTGCTTATTCCCTCATTGAACCCTGCTCTAACAATGTGGCCGAGTACAACGCTCTGGTCATTGGCCCCCAACTTGCAAGAGAGCTGGGGGTAGAATACCATAAAGCATACGGCGATTCCTATCTAATCGTCAATCAGATCCGAGGTTCGTATGAGGTCCGCCATGAAGACATGATCCCTTATCATCAAATAGCGATTAATATCATCTCGGCATTTGAGGGGTTCTTCATCGAGCACGTCCCCAGACTCTGAAATATTGAAGCCGATGCCCTAGCTGGTCTGGCCGCTTCCCTAGCAGTTCCGAATTATGATCGGCAATCAGTGGAAGTGATAGGCCATAAACTGGTCTGTCCCAAAAACAATGTGCAATTCGTCGCAAGTTATTCCGTACAGACGATCGATGACGCCCCAGATTGGAGATAACCATTCATCGACTTCGTCGTCTACGACATCCTGCCTGAAAACCCAAAGGAAGCTACTTCCATCAGAAGGCGTTCCCTCAGATTCTTCTACGATACAGAGACGAAAATGCTGTATCGCCGCTCCTACGACGGATTACTGCTTCGGTGTCTGTCAAACGCAGAAGCCAAAAAAGTCGTACGAGAAGCCCATGACGGTATTTGCGGGGCCCACCAGCCAGGCCTGAAATTGTAAGACCGCCTTCGCCGAATGGGCTACTATTGGCCCACAATGGTGGCAGACGCGATAGATTATGCTAGAAAGTACAAAGCTTGCCAAGTCCATGCGAACTTCATCCACCAACCCTCCAAATTTTTATATCCGACAGTGGCGTCCTGGCCATTCGAAGCATAGGGAATGGATATCATTGGTCCAATCACCCCACCTTCCTTCCGAGGACATCGCTTCATACTTGCGATCACTGATTACTTCTCTAAATGGGCGGAAGTTGTCCCACTCGCAGAAGTCAAGACTTCAAACATGATCAGCTTCCTTAAATACCATGTCATCTACCACTTTGGACTGCCCCGAAGGATCATCCATGATAATGGTCCGCAGTTTACAAGCCACGCATTCTATCGGTTTTGCGATAAGCACCGTATTCAGAATATCGCCTCGACGCTGTACAACCCGGCAGCAAATGGGTTAGCAGAGGCGTTCAATAAAACAATCATCAAACTGCTCAAGAAGTTCGTCTCCTCCAACAAGCGCGACTGGAACGAGAAGCTCGACGAGTGCTTATGGGCTTATCGCACCACGGTCCGAACAGCCACCGGAAATACGCCATTCTCCCTGGTATACGGGAGTGAGGCAGTCCTCCCCTTGGAGACACAGATCCCCTCACTATGTGTCGCCCTCACCCATCAATTGACAACCGATGATAACTACCGATGTCGACTGCAAGAGTTAGAGGCCTTAGATGAAAAGCGCCTCCTAGCTCAGCAAAGGATCGAGCTATACCAAGCACGCATCTCAGGAGCCTTCAACAAGAAGGTCAAAATCAGAACATTCTAGGTAGGCAATCTCGTCTTGGCAGTCCGGAGGCCAATGGTCATGACTCACAAGACCGCCGACAAATTCCAGCCAAAGTGGAAGGGTCCGTTTATCATTGAGACGGTATTCTCCAACGGTGCTTACCGCCTTGCAAAGCAAAATGGAGACTTGCTCATGCTGCCCGTCAACGGCAAGTTCCTGAAGAAATATTATGTCTAAACGACATTCGCTACAAAGTCTTTGAGTCATGTACCCGCTGGTACCACTGAACTCACACCCTCAGCATTTCAGATTATCGAGTCATGTACCGGCTGGTACCACTGAACTCACACCCACAACATTTCAAGATCATCGAGTCATGTACCTGCTGGTGCCCCTGAACTCACCCCTACATCCCCTTTAGATTATCGAGTCATGTACCCGCTGGTGCCGCTGGACTCCCACTTTCTCAATATGTTAATTTACCGAGTTATGTACCCGCTGGTGCCTCTGAACTCATATTTCGGTCACTCTTTCAGATAGTAAGTCACGTATGATTATACCTCTGAACTTTCTTCCTGGAAGAGATCCTCCCTCATGTCCAATACCCGCACTCCCAGTGCACAAAAAGGGTAATCGATCCAGAAATTTCCGAAAACGGACATGTCCTCATTACCTCTGAATCGTTTTCACTTCCACCAAAAACAAACCGCCCCTCACATAGAACCTCCACGTTCTCCTACCTCTGAGTCGTTCTATGTACTCCCTCTTCATTGAGCCCACTCCTGCCATGTCATCATTACCTCTGAGTGGGAAGGCTCCGTCAAAGAACCCTTCATGCTTGCCATGTCCACATTACCTCTGAGCAAGTATGTCGGTCTCCTTTCGACCTATTATCTGTACCCACAACCGGAGTACGACAAGGATAATAGGCCCACAAATGTCTGCTGTTAACCACGAATATCTTTCGTGAAACCTCCCCTGCCATGTCCTCATTACCTCTGAGCAGGAAAGTTCCACGGTAAAACCCTCATGCTTGCCATGTCCTCGTAACCTCTGAGCAAATATGTTGGTTTTCCTTTCACCCTATTATCTGTATCCTGAACCAGGGTACGCCAAGGATAATAGGTCCACAAACATTCCTTTGCTAAGCTTCTTAGCATAAATCCACTACCCCACCATGCCCCGGGAGTCCAGCTACTCTACGGTATTCCTGTTTTTTAAAGCACCGAGAACATCCATGACCACTTTACCACGGCTGTTCCGAACATCCTGTCCAAACTTGTTATCCGTACCTAAAACCAAGGTACGCCTAGGATAACAGGTCCATAAATAAATCCTCCAGCAAGTCCAATTCCACAGACGCCACAAGTACAAGAAAGAGATGATGAGTTGAAACATGTTCATTTATTCAAAATTCAACGTACCACTTCACTTAGGGATCACATCCCTTACAAAAACAAAAAACAAAAAAAAAGAGAAAAGAAAGAGAAAACAAAGAAAACAGACAGCTGATCACTGCTCTGGGGCACATAACGTCCTGAGACGGTATGTCAGCAAAACAACCGACCGTTCAAACCTCTGAGAGGCTCGACGCTCTGCCTCGTGGGTCAACACTGCCTCATCCTCCAGATGAGCGTGAGCCTGCCAGTTATCCTCAAATTTCTTAAAGGCCCACTCCAGGTTATCGGTAGATCGGGAAACCTTTTCGGCCTCCCGAACGATCGACTCCTGCTCTGCCTGAGCAAGCCCCAGCTCCCCTACTGGTGTAAAGAACGTTCCCGTTCGCCGGCTATACATCTCCAAGAGCGCTACGAACAGTGGTTTATTAATGGGAAGCCCGTTACAAGTGCCCCGAATGGCATGGTAAAGCCCCACCTCCCGCAAGAATGTTCCATAGGTCTGCAAAACCCAAGTAGTCAACTGGGCCCACGTAAAGGTAGGGTTTATCCAGTTCGGCAGTGCCAGCCTACCAACAGGATAAGACTTCTTGCGAACGAGCCGATTCAGGAAAGTATCAGCTTGAGTAAGTGTGAAGTTGGGACCGTATACATTCATGAAAGAGCCCGGGGCCAGACCCATCATATACCGGAGGACAGAATCCTTACCCGCATACGCTGACCACATGTTCGGATTATAATGGATGTTGCCCATCAACATCCCTGATTGAGTAGGAGTTAAGTTACACACCATCTTCCTGTCCAGCAATACCATATTGAACCATGACAAAGGATAATGACGTTCTATGAGAGGATTATGGATTGCCACCCCATCCAAAGAGAAATCCCAGTTCTCGGTAATCTCTAAAACTCGGGGATTCTTGATGATTAAAGCATCTCCAAAAAGGAACAAAGGCTTCAGGTATTTTCCATCCAGCTTCCCAGTATTCATCATGGAACGGAGGTAATAGAGGGTCTGATTCTCAATGGCCTTCAACCTCTCCGAAGGCTCATCGATAGGGAATTGATTCAACACATGCTTAATTAAGTCGTCAAGACGCACGCCCAAGGCGAATTGATTTGAACCCACTATAAGCTCCCCAGCAGGATTCACGGGCAGATTCACTGGAGAAAGACGAAAGAAACGAGGTTAGAAGATAGTCAAAAAACAGAAGCATTTGAAAGATCATTTGAATCTATGCGGCTCGGGTCGTCATATCCTCATGCGGCTCAGCATTAGATAGGTCCATGCAATTTTGTGCATCGTAGCCGCATGCACCTCCGAGTTAGCCGAGTCCATGCAACTCAAATTCAGACGAGCTTATAGACTCATGCGGTTCAGGTTAAGCACGCCTACGAAGCCAGACTCACGCGAGCTGATGCAGATACAAGCAAGCAAGCTTATGCGGTTCAAAAGTGAGCGGCACTTATGTGACCCGAATCGAAAATGCATATGCGGCTCAGATCGAGTATAAACAAGCTCATGCGACCCCAATGGGGGAAGTGCTTATGCGGTCACATCGATAAGCCTCGTACATACGACTTGTGCATAAAGTATGCAGCAGAGCCATGGCAACAGTTAGGGTTTTCAAACGACCCTTACCAGCAATAGGCGGATGGATATCAGGGTGAAAAGCAGGCACGCCAGTCGGCGGAGGAGCCGCCACGTTCGCCACCGCAGTCGATGAAGACGCGGCCTTCTTGCCCTTCGCAGCCGCAGAGGATGATGCGGCCTTCTTGCCCGCAGCAGCAGCGACCTTCTTGGGAGCTATTGTCGATCGATTGAAGGAAGAAGACGAAGAGCAAAGTCGGCGACAGGGAATTCGAGCAAAGAGAGAAGGTAAAGAAACCCAAGGGGACTAAAAGACTCTTATTTATTGGTGAAAGAGATCCATAAAATGAACAAACGTCTCGGATGATGCCTTGGATTACGTGCCGCTTTAAAAAATAAAGGCAAAAATGCTTCGGTCAAGGCATAACCGACCCTTGGGATCCTTCCCCAAAAGATGGCTTTAAATTAAAACGAATCAAGAGCATTTAATAAAGATTTGCACACGTAATCAGGACACGTGGCAAAGAGCCTATGCGGACAGATGAATCTATGCGGCTGGGATACTTATGCGGGACCATGCTTCTTATTCAAAGTGTTTCAATTTTGCAAATTGAAAACTTTGAAGGGGGTCCTATAAAAGCATGGAAAATATCAGAATAATGGTCCATACGGCTCCGGATACGAAGCCCATACGGCTCATATGGGAGCTGTCTTATACAGTTCAAAGGAAGACTCTCCGTCTCATGCGGCTCGAGAGTGTATGCTGTTCAGCAGGAACATGCGGCTCGATCGATGCCATGTGTCCCCGTGTGATCCTTCCCTACAGCTGGCCCTTTGAATAGTGGCCTCATTTAATGCTCTGACACTATTTGACGACTGTGGCGGCTCTGGCATAAAGTGTCATAATGGCTCTGCCATAATGCCAGACTCTTCGGGAAAAGAAGAAGATCTCTGACCCGATCCGTCAGAAATCCTAGGTTGCCACGGGGAAAATCTCATGCGGCTTAAATAGAGAACAGCTTCATGCGGCTCACTGAGAAGTCACCCTATATGACTAGCAGAAATTAGCCATATGCGGCCCACTGAGAGCTCGGCCCCTGCGGCTCAATACAATGCTTGCTCATGCGGCTCGTAAAGACTATGCATATGCGGCTCATTGAGAGTTCGTTCCCTGCGGTTCGATGAAGCATTGTCCTATACGGCTCACGAAGAGTATCTTCCTGCGGTTCAAGTGTTGCCCATCCTATGCGGCTATGGCAGAACCCACAATCAAAACACGTGGCATCGGATCAATCAACGATTTAACCGAATCTCAACAAATATATTTGACATCATCATCATAATTACTGAGATCAAGGCATATCATTTATCATCAAGCTAACGGGACACGTGGCGAGCAATCGGATATTGGTAGAATCCATCATGGAGATTTAAAGCAGTTGACATTAATTGCTCACAAGATTCGGTGCTATCCTCATTAATGGCCGAGATTCATTGTAATCAGGATCAAGGGTTCAGATACATTGAAGGAGCGCCGACATTCCAAACAAATGATCATTAGCAAACCCTAATGATCATACCCCACTCTTATAATTAGCCAGCATCATTTCTTTGCACAAGGACCGGCAAAAAAAGAATAAAAATATACAGAGTCAGAGAGAGAATACACAGAGAGAGAGAGAGAAGCCAGGAGAGCAACAGAGGAGCAAAAAGAGCACTTCTTCGTCAACGCCAACCATCTTTTCACAAGGAGCCAAGGCTGCATACCGATCGTCCAAGGAGTAAGACAGGGCTGCCATCGCCTTCCCGAGCCTCTATCGTCATCCCCCAGAATCTAAAATAAACAATTGTACTTAGATTATTGTACCTAGGTTTTCGTCCCTAGGATTTCTTTGTACAAGCGAGTTTGTATTGTGCGTCTAAGTTCAGTCCTCCGATAATTGTTCTGTACTTTTACAATCAATGGCAAACACTCCTTCCTACCTCTGCCGATCCCTGGTCTCAAGCCGCACCTCCCCTCGCTACACCCTAGACAGCCATGACCACCCCTGGACCTCCGCCACCGCCACCAGTGCAGACCCCTTTGTCACCATATTCGACCAGCCCTCGACACCGGACAACCACCCCTGTCCGCACCAACACCACAGCTCCACAATAAAGCACCTGACTGTCACTCTCCGTTCCCAGAATGCGTATTTTAATACGTATATTGCCTGAATGTATTTATTTAGCATTTATCATGTAGTATCCTGTATTTAAATTCCTAATAACTTCATGTTAATTAATTATCTGTATTTTATTCTCTGTACTTTATTTTTCTGCAATTCTATTAGCTGCTCTTTAATTTTTATGTTAATTTATTTCCTGCAATTATATTTCTGCAATTTTGTTTTCGTACTTTATTTCCTGTATTTTATTTCCTGCATTAGTCTTACTTTCGGGTTAGCCTTATTGGACCCATTGGACCCGGCCCAACTCCCACCTACCACCACCTTTCTATTTAAGTCACCCTTTTCCTTCTCTCTCCTCATTTACTTTACTTCTTCACCATTACTCTCTCCACCTACCAAACCGTAGGCAAGTACCAACTTGCTTCTTGATGGATCCCCATTATTATTGTTCCATCATCCTCCTTATTTGATTCTAAGTCTTTTTAGTACTTAGCATTTTCAATTTCTATGGCTAATTTGTTGTAGATCTAAGTTTGTTATATTTTCGGGTTTCTTAGGTTTTGATCTAGTAAACTTTGTTATCTTCAAGTTTTGAAGGTTCCATGTTGTAGAGAATTTCGTTCTACCCAATTTTGACCTAAGGAAGTTCGAATTTGGACTCTGGATGAAGGTTTTATGGAACTTAGAAGCTTGGGTTTATGGTGTTCTTCTTCTCTGAAACTTGGAGAAGAAGAACAGTACTTGACTTGACCGCATGAATAATTCATGCGGCAAGTGATTCCCAGCCGCATGGGTTGTTTCCTTCTCAGCCGCATGAAAAGTTTCTATCCGACCGCATGGGACTCATTTGAGCCCAGCCGCATAGGGAGTTCTCCTAGCCGCATGGACTTTCCCCACTTAACCGCATATGCGCCCCCGTCTTTCTTGACCGCATGGATTTCTCTCCAAATCCAGCCGTATGAACCAGACTCACTCGCTGGCCGCGTGAGGTCCTGAACCTTATAGCCGCATGAACTCCCCCCCCCCGCCAGCCGTATAAGCAATCTCCTTGACCCGGCCGCATGGGGTTCGACTTGGTTGAGCCGTATGGACTCATTCCCGCCAGCCGCATGAGTATCCTTCCCGCTGATCGCATGTGTCTTGCCTTTTTCGGCCGCATGAGCCCAATTCATCCTAGCCGCATGGAACATCCCTTCTGCTTGCCGCATGGGAGCTAGTCCCACTTGCCAGCCGCATAGGTTCCTGCCTCTTCAGCCGCATGTGCCTCTACCCCCTGAGCCGCATGAACCCGACTCCTTTCCTAGCCGCATAAGATCCATCCTGGCCGCATTAGACTTAGCCGTATGGCTATTCTATATCCCTGAATATTGATATTTTATTAGATATTTTTGCATAAACTTGATAAATCATGATATGTTAATATTTCTATTAATTATAGATTGTTACGTGGGATGTACCATGTGTCATGAATTGAGTTATAGATACCCGAATTGACTGGAATTAAACCCTGAGGGTTGTAGACTCGACCCCACTGAATACCAGTTGACTTTCATGCCTTGATACCAGTGATAATAATTGTTAGCTTGACTAAAATTGATCATGCGTTCCTAGTTGGAACTAAAGAGGCTGGCTAGTCGTCTTATTGAATTGAACGAATGAGACACGTTCATATAATGAACTATTGTAATCGACTGGCTAATCTCGAATATTGGCATACAGGCACATGCAGGCTTCAAATTATTTATTTATTTATTTAGTTATTTTTATCTTCCAAAAACCAGCATGTGTACTTTATGGTCGGGCATGATTACCGTGGTTAGATTTGATTGTTGCATTACGCTATGTAAGACCTGCAACCTAACCGCACTGGTATCGTTGTAGGGTTATGCATACCGTACCCCGTACGAAAGTACTCATTTGAATGACCATGATCTACGGCATGGGACTTCACTCAACGTAGGGACTATTAAGTCAAATAAAATAATGATGGCATAGAGAGAATGGATTCCCGAATTCTTACATGGCAGCCCTCTTGGAGCGAGTAGTACCCGACGGGCCGGCTGGTTCCCACAGATACTGTAAATCTGCCACACGGGCAGGAAACAGTATCTGTTTTTATTATTATTGTATATTGTATATTGACGAGCGTCCTGCTAGGACTCGTCTAATTCATGCATGGGCCAATTGATTGACTGGATAGACTAGCCTTGCTTGCATATAGTAAGAACTGAGGAATCCCTAATTGCATTATTCCAGGATAACTTGGAACACATAGTAGCAAGCAGAGATCTATTATTATATTCTCTTACTTACTGGTTTAGTCCTTCATATCGTCCTCCCTTGTGGTACTTGCTATTAGAGGTCTAACCTCTCTGGTTTTGTATGGCCAGATTTAGAGCCAGTCCCCGAGGATCCAGCTTACTTCTACCTCCAAGATGGTCAACACTAGAAGGATGATCGCAGGAGCACTCGAGTGGGTTTTCTTACTTCCCCGCTCGTTTTGTTAAATACTTTATACCTTGCCGTTTGGCACCGACATGTTAGACGGATTGTCTTGTACTTACTTTTTACATAATTGTAACTAAAGTCAGGCTGCAGCTGATAACAATTGTGTATACTTTTGCTACATCAATCTGGCTATGTTTTGTAAAGCCAGATATCAAGAATATTTTGACAGAGCGTTTGGGACGCCTTACAGCTTTATCTTACATGTTCTCTATTACTGCTTCTTGTTCGAATGATTGAGACAATAGATGTGTAGTGACCATAGTGAGACTTTCATGTAGTATGCACCCCCTTGTCTTTAGACAGCATTGATCGTATTATACGGTATTCATCTACCCGTAATACGTAGCTAGCTGAGTCATTCCCTCGCTCTCCAGTATTCTGGTTCTGGGCGTGACACTGACCATCACCCGCCTCCGACCAACCCGGCCAGCCACCGGAGACAACCCCCATAACCACCACCACACCATCAGAATCCAACCACCGCCATCGCCGCGATCTCCGCATCTTTCCAGGACCACATCCCGGCCACCCGACAGCGACACAGAAAGAAAAATAAAGAGAAACCCAAAAAAACCCATCACCACTCACCTGACTTCGGCCTCGTCCCGACACCGCCGTGGCCGTGCGCCACCGGAAGCTCCGCCGCACTTCTCGCGTGCCGACCTCAGCCGGCGATTCTCCCGATCCCGCCGCTTCTTCTCCCTCAAAACCCTCTTTCTCAGCCATCCGCCGCTGCCGTCGCAAGCCTCGCCGCATCTTCGCCGCGTGCCCAAGCCCTCGCCTTGGCCGCCCCTACGATCTTCCTTTCCCGAGACCTCCGGCTCCCTCTCTCGGCCTCTCCATCACCGCCGGGACAGTCGGAGCTGCCCCGCTCAGAGCCGCCGGCGGAGCCCCCTTTCCCAGGCGCCGCTCGAACCCCAGGCGCGCTGCCGCCGCGTCCCGACCTGGCCGTGCCCCGGCGCTAGCAAATCCGTCTCCCGCTTCCTCTTCCCGACCCCAGCCACTCTTCCAACTTCCTCCGCCCCTCTCGGCCGAGCCGTCCGCCTCCCGTTCCTCACTTCTTCTCCTCTCCCCAATCTCCAGCCCTAGCTCCTTAGCGCCGCCACCCGACGCCGTGACCCCTCGGACCACCTCGCCCAATCTCCTCCGCTCTCTCTCCCCCTCTGCCTTTCCCTCTCTTCCTCCCTCTCTCCAACTGTCTTTCTCTCTCTTCTTCTTTTTTTGGTTTTTTTTGTTTGTATGCTGTTCTCTTTTCGAGAGAACAGCTTCTCTCTTTTGTTTTTTTATTTATTTTAATTTATTATCATTTGTTTTTTTTATTTCTGTTTAAGTTATTGTTGTTGTTATATTTCTATTTTTTGTTATTATTATTATTATATTTTTTTTCTTCTTTTGAGAATACTGTAGCTTTGTTGTTTTATTTTATGGAGGAAATATTTTTAGATATTATTATTATTATTATTATTATTATTATTATTATTATCATTATTATTATTATTTGGGAAGACAACAGCAGTCTATTATCTATACATATAGTTATTATTATTATTAATAATACTAATATTATTATTATTGTTATTTTTCTTTTGTTTGTTAAAATTATTTATTTGTCAAATTATTATTATTATAGAAATTAGATTATTTACAGTGTTTCTAGATATTCTTAAAGTCAATCTTGACCTAAATACTGTACTTTGTCAAAAAGTAGGATTTAATCCAAATGAATTTCTGAACTTTAAATATTTATCTAAAATCTTTTTATATAAATATAGCATCTCAAATAGTTATTGGATTATTTATCTATCTTAAACCTATGCTTTTACTTAAAAACCCTATCCTGACAAGCATAGAGTTTTTGTCCTGGAGCGACTTTCGATTTTTGATTATATATGTAAAGGCATACATAACTATATATATAGGTTCAAGTATTATAAAATATTTTCTTAAATCATATATTTATTAACACTTTCTTCTATTATCCACCCATATCCGTGACTAAGCCCATTACCTATTCTCTCGCCAATTCTAGACTTCTTATTACCGTCCATAACTAAATTGACTACCCTGGACCCGATGGAACCGTCTGTGTAGTCATCTGAGGCCGTCATGCATAGTTAGTATACCTTGCTAATTAAACTGTCATATTATTTATTTTCAGTATTTATTTACTTGTTTTATATTTGTTATTTTTATTTGTTATAAACTGTGCGTCCAAGCCATACTTGGGTGCAAGCGACTTTATTAGTCGTTACTTTATTTTATGCATGTTGACTTAGTGTTAGCGGACTACCTTTTTGTTGGGGGATATCCTTATATCTTCCTTTGGCTGTGACACTCACACTACACGATTTGAGACATGTTACTAGGGGCACGACTTATGGACTGGCCCTCTCTAAAGTCGTGTGACGGATAGATGATCGTAACTGCTATGATTAGGGTTTTAGAGACTCAAGCAGTTACAAAACTGGACGAGCCATGGACATGACTTGAACAGTGTGGGATATATTGGGGGAGGACAGTCGTTAGTGCGTATGGGAATCCAAACAGGTAAACCACAGTCTCCGGATGGAACTGTGGCGATATATTTGCAGATGCCCTCTGACGTTTTAGACGTTACGGACGGATACAGATGACTGGATGCCAGTTACGTACACACAGCCTAAAATCCCACCCATGTGTATGAAAGTTGTCCTCTAAATTGCACATTAGGCGGTTAGAATCCCCTTTACATATTTATGTCTAGTTTATATATTATTTTATTATTCTGACAGTTCATATTAGCTTGTTCTTCCTATATCTTGCTACGTCCGTCTGAGGGCCTGGTTTTTTCCCAGGTGTGTGTTCATGTTTTTTGCAGGTATTCTAGCCAAGGCCGTGGTCTTCTCCATTCTTTCGAAGACGATTGCGCTTGGTTCGTCTTGCCATTTTATTCGCTTGACTTCTTGTACATTTCTTTCATTATGATAGTTGGTAGTGGACTTTGTCTCCGCCCAACGATTGTATCATAAATATTCGAGTGATATTTATATTATTATTCTTTTCATTGTGGATGAGATTTAGTTTGTCTTAGATTATTACATTTTACAGCTTATGTATACATACAAGGCCCATGTACTTTTTATGTATACAGCTGGCATGTCTACGTTTCTAGTCCTACGTATTTTGGGACTGGGGCGTTACATGTTTTTGTGGTGGCCCATGCAGGTCAAGATAAATTGTTTGGTTACTTTACCGTACCAAGCAAGCCTGCGTATAGGATTAGAGTCTAGGATCTCATCCACACACTTGACTGCCTTCTCGCTTGACTCCTCGATTTGCATCTTGCTTGATTCCCTTTATCGTTAATTCTTATCCTTCTTTCGTGCTTGACCTTGGTTAGAAAGGTAATCCATACTAGGTAGTCTTGTCCCATTGTCCCATCACCCTAGTAGTTTAATTCTTGTAAGTTGGATAGAATGCCTTATGACCTAGCAATCCCTTTGTCCTTGTGACCTATATTAGCAAGTTCACTTAGGTTCTAGAATTTAGAGGACCCTAAACCATCTAGTCAACCAAAGACTTGGACAAAAGAGACTATAGGACGACTGTATAGAGACCAACATAGGATATAACTTAGTCTTAAGAAGTTTGAACTAATTCTACTTCTTTCAATATTAATCGTGCCTATGTTTTTGTTACAGCCGCATGGACTAATTCCACTCAGAGTTGGTGAAGAAGAACAGTACTTGACTTGACCGCATGAACATTTCATACGGCAAGTGTTCTTCCAGCCGCATGGACTTTTTCCCACTTAGCCGCATATGTGCCCTTGCTTTCCTGGCCGCATGAACTTGTACTCCTAACTAGCCGCATGCATATTTGAGCCGCATGAGACACTTTGCATTTCTAGCTGCAAGAACTTTGCCCCAGCTGCATGAGGTTGAGACCAATGCAGCCGCATGTTCCCGCTCTCCGCGAGCCGCATAATCCCTCTATGTTCGACCGCATATGCGCCCACTGTTTGGGACGCATAAGGCCCATCTACCATGAGCCGCAGGGACCCTCAACCGATCACCCACATATGCAAGGACCATTTGAGCCGCATAGACTGCTCCCCATTACTCTTAGTCGCAGGCTCACTATGCTCCCCAGTCGCATGAGATTCCTCCTTCCTGACCGCACAAGCTCCTGCAGCCGCATGCGCCGCGCGCCCGTGCTGCCTTGAGACCGATTTATCCGAGCAGCATGAACTCGAATTTTGGGCAGATTGTGCTTGTACAAATAATCCAGTCCTTTCTTGCATCATGTCTAGGAGGGGACTCCTGAGTACCACGGTCAGGAGTACCTACTAAAATGGACTAAGGCTAATAACTAGATTAATACATTAGTCATGACGAGATTTCCCAGCTACAGGCAATCCCGTTACCTGGGCACGCCTTGGGATCTGTAGCCTACCGTCGAGTAGGGCACATTTCCAGTACACTGTCATGTTTTGCACCCTTCAAGCTACCTAAGGGTACATTCATTTCCTGGACGATGTACCCACCTGAATTCAACTCTAATTCTTTTAACCCGGATAACCTGGATGGACTGCAGGGCTTGTGGCTGTGGAATAATCTCACTGCATCTTGTTAGTAATTAGCCTTGTGACAACCCTAGTTAGTTAAAGTATCAAGCCGTAATTCTTGCTTGGCCGTAAAGTGATTGGATGGAGTCTAACCTGTCTAGTCTTGCCCTGATCCTGTTCCAGATTATTGAATGACCAGAATGCATGTATTTATTTTACCGATAAATGGTGAGAATTCCAAGTTATGTTCAGACGAAGGGTTACAACCCCGGTCCTTGATTGGTTTACGGGTTGTAACCTGATTATCTGAATAGTTCCATAGTTATCTCGTCGTATATCATCCTTCCATAGTTATCTCGTCGTATATCATCCTGATGTATTTTCTTTATTTTCAATTTTTACCGTATTTATACTCTTGTGCTGATTGCTGGTTTTAGTTCCTATGTGAAGCTTTCTTTGTGGCACTTGATCTTTCTGGGGTCTGACCCAGCTAGTTTTGTGTGGCCAGATTTCGGAGCAGCTCCGGAGGATATACCGACCTTCCAGCCAGATGGTGGCCACTAGACGGAACCCTGGCAACGAGTGGGTTATTTTTGGCTCTCCCACCCTATTGTAAAAATATTCTTTTGAGGCATTTAGCCGACGAGCACCTGTTTAGCTCGATTGTACTTTACTTACTGTCTGCCTACGGGCTGTAACATGATTGACAGATCCTAGGGTTGATCATGTATGACTAAACTCTTGCTAGTCTTAACATTTTGTAACGACTAGCTTCATGATCAGCTGAATATGTAATGTTTGGGACGCCTTACTATTGTATATTTAATGATCATACTTCTTGTAACCTTTACTTACTTGCTTGTGATTGAGACACTAGGCTTGTTCATGACCTTAAGAGACAGTTGGCTTGTAGATAAACCCTCATGTATCTAGACAGTCGTGACTATATAGCGAGATGGATTACATTTTATATACGTAGCTGGCTATGTCTGCCCCCGCTCTCCAGTATTCTGGTTCTGGGGCATGACATGGTTTAAGTGGTGCCCCCATACAGGACTTGAAAATCAAGATATGTGAGGGTTTACCGAATAGATGTCTCAATCAGTATTCGTCCTTGATCTCTGCTCGTTTCTTCTGAATCCCTGGATTCTTGTCCTGATCATATGCTTGTATCGTTGATCTGTCCTGGTCCTTTTTTATTGTTTCCTATGTCGTCTTCTTCAGCGGTATTATTCGTGGTCCTACCGACCTGCAAGGCGGATACCTTTCGTGGACCAGTAGCAACCTGGAGATCAAGCTCAGTATTCCGGAGTAGCCTCCAGAGTCGTACCTTCTGGCGGAGAGCCACCAGTCCAGCCAGTTCAACCTGTAGAACATGATGACGGTACTTTGGTAGGACTCGTCAGGACCTTGATAGCTTCCCAAGACCGGCATTGAGATGTCTTGTACCAGGCAGTGACGGATGCTTTGACCCGGGGTGGTCATCAGGGTAACACCGCGGCCAACAGCTTCAAGCGCTTGAACCCTCCATTCTTCGATGGTAGTGAAGATGCTATCACTGCTGATGCTTGGCTTCAGGACACTGAGGTGATTCTAAAAGCAGCCAGGACCCCAGAGAACGAGAAGGTAGCCGTGGTGCGCCTGCAGTTGTTAGACCTTGCCCGCAGCTGGTGGACAGCGCAGGCCGTTGGATTAGCAACACCCATTACTTGGACAGTATTCAGAGAGAGATTCCAGACCAAGTATTTCGATACCGTGGCTCGGTATGATCTGCAGACGAGATTTACCAATCTGAAGCAAGGAGGCAGGACGGTCAACGGATATGCGGCCGAGTTTTCCAGACTCAGTCGGTTTGCTCCCACTTTGGTGGCAATCGAGTATGATAGAACCCATCGATTCCAGCAGGGACTTCACCTAGAGATCTTGTTGGCCGTTGAGCAGTTTGAGCATCAGACTTTTGATGCAGTCTTGAGAGCAGCCCGGAGGCATGAGTATACCTCCCAAAGGATTGTGGATAGGGCCGGAGGTCGGAAGAGATCTCATGGCCAGATGAATCAGTCTTCAGCCCTAGCCCCGGCAGCCAGGGCCTTGACTATTGGAGCTCCGAGGCGAGCGGACTCAATAACGTCGGTCCAGCATTCAACACCGACGTACCCTCAGCAACAGCAGCAGAAGCAGAAGCAGTCTTCCGCAGTGGGATGTTCTAATTATGGGAAGCCGGGCCATGTGGTGGCAGAATGTCGCAGGGCAAAAGGATTATGTCTGGCTTGTGGAGCAGCAAACCATAGGGTTGGATCCTGTCCGAATACGGGTGGTTCATCATCGTCCAACCTTTCTAGCTCTTCGGTGAGAGGACCAGGTCCGGTCCAGCAGCAGCAGTATCCATTGTCGAGGCCCTTACCGCCTCAGTCCCATATATTCCAGCAGCAGAACCCCCAGCAATATGCATAAGCCTAAGCCCAGAGTCAGAGCAGGCAGCGAAGATTTCAGTAGAGGGGACCAGCATCCCGAGGGCATGGTCAGGCTATGGTGATGACCGCAGAGGAAGGATTGGCACCAGAAGAGGTAGTGGCAGGTACTATTCTTGTCAACTCCTTTCCAGCTTCAGCTTTATTTGATTCTGGTGCATCGCATTCATTTATGTCTGCACGATTCGCAATACGGGTAGGATTGGAGCCCGAGTCATTATCAGTAAGGCTTAATATACTTACTGGTAACGGACTTATGGGAGTAGATAGAGTATTTTCCTCGTGTCGGATCGTAGTTAGCGGTAGAGAATTCCCCGCTAGATTGATTGAGTTCCCGATGGCCGATTATGATGTGGTCCTAGGGATGGATTGGTTGAGGAACCAGTATGCTAGGATAGACTGCCACATTGGCAGGGTTGTTTTTAGCATTCCAAGCGAGCCAGAGTTTTCTTTCTCCCGAGGCGCAGTTGAGCCTTCTCCTCCGATATTGCGGATGGCAGTAGCAGCAGTTCAGTTGCCCAGGATAGTCGAGGAGTTTCCAGATGTTTTCCCAGAAGAACTTCCAGGTATGCCTCCGGAGCGGGAGATCGAGTTTACTATAGACTTGATTCCCGGGACAGCCCCAGTGTCAGAGAGAGTCTACAGGATGGCGCTGTCAGAGTTGGAGATATTGTACAAGATGTTTGAAGAACTCAGAACCAAGGGATTCATTTGTGCTAGTGGATCGCCTTGGGGAGCCCCGATGCTTCTTGTGAAAAAGAAGGATGGTACGTCCAGGTTATGTGTTTATTATCGTACCTTAAACTCAGTGACAATCAAGAACAGATATCCTCTTCCGAGGTTAGATGACTTGTTTGATCAGCTCAGAGGGGCAGCAGTATTCTCGAAGATCGACTTGCACTCAGGATATCATCAGATCAGGGTCAGAGAGTAGGACATCCCGAAGACAGCTTTTAGATCGAGATATGGGCATTGGGAGTTCCTAGTGATGCCATTTGGAGCAACCAATGCACCGACGGTATTCATGGATCTCATGAATCGTATTTTCATGCCCTACTTGGATCAGTTTATGATCGTGTTCTTGGATGACATCCTGGTCTACAGCACGAGTGAGGCGGAGCATGAGCAGCATCTCCGTATAGTTCTTCAGATCCTCAGAGAGCACCAGTTATATGCCAAGTTCGGTAAATACGAGTTCTGGCTCGATCGCATTTCGTACTTGGGTCATATCATCACTCGAGGAGGAGTAGAAGTGGATCTCCAGAAGATTGTAGCTATTGAGTCATGGCCAGTGCCCAGCACAGTTGCGGAGGTTCATAGTTTTTTTGGATTGGCCGGCTACTACTGGCGGTTTGTTTCGGATTTTGCTCGAATTTCAGCGCCATTGACGCAGTTGACCCGCAAGGATGCGCAGTTTGCTTGGACTGCAGAGTGTCAGAGTTCTTTTAAGAAGTTGAAGCGAGGCCTGATAACAGCTCCTATTCTCACGCTTCCAGATGGGACCGGAGGATTCTCAGTGTACTATGATGCTTCAGGCAGAGGTTTAGGATGTGTTCTGATACAGCATGGGAAGGTAATAGCTTATGCGTCACGACAACTTCGTGATCATGAGAGGAATTACCCAACCCATGACTTGGAGCTGGCAGCAGTGGTGTTTGCACTTAAGTTGTGGAGGCACTACTTGTATGGAGACAGGATGGAGATTTTCACCGACCACAAGAGCCTGAAGTATGTTTTCACTCAGAAGGATCTTATCATGCGTCAGAGGAGGTGGCTGGAGCATCTTGTGGATTATGATGTCAACTTGCAGTATCATCCTGGGAAGGCCAATGTTGTTGCGGATGCATTGAACAGGAGAGCTGGAGTTTATTTTCTAACAGCGCAACCAGAGCTGTTAGCAGATCTTCAGAAGATAGGTATTGAAGTTGTTCTCCCTTCCAGTGTGGCCTTGATGGCCAGTATGCAAGTTCAGTCCACTATAGTCGAGAGGATCCGGATGGCGTAGTCGGTAGATTCCAAGCTTTAGCGACTCAGAGCAGAGTGTGAGACAGGACGAAGACCAGAGTTATGCATTTATGAGGATGGTATACTTCGACATGGTAATCGTCTTTGTGTACCCAGTGGAGATATCAGACATGAGATCATGTCGGAGGCACACAATTCACAGTATTCCATCCATCCCGGCAGTACAAAGATGTACCGTGATATCCGACAGTATTTCTGGTAGAATGGTATGAAGCGGAAGATAGCTCGGTTTGTCTCTCGGTGTTTGGTTTGCTAACAAGTTAAAGCCGAACATCAGAGACCGGCTGGACTTCTTCAGCCCTTACCGATTCCAGAATGGAAGTGGGAGCATGTGACCATAGATTTGGTGACTGGACTACCTAGATCCCCAGCTGGTAGAGATGCTATCTGGGTTATAGTTGATCGGCTCACTTTCTTCTATTCAGAGTTGGTCAGTCGATGGCTCAGCTAGCAGAGATGTACCTCAGGCAGATTGTCAGATTGCATGGTGTGCCAGTCAGTATAACCTCGGACCGAGATTCAAGATTTATGTCGCACTTTTGGCGTAGCTTGCAAGAGAGTTTGGGAACTCATCTCCAGTTCAGTTCAGCATATCACCCGCAGACGGATGGCCAGTCGGAGCGTACGATCCAGACTCTTGAAGACATGTTACGGTCTTGCACATTTGACTTCGGTGGTTCGTGGGAAGATCACCTACACCTGATAGAATTCTCGTACAATAACAGTTTCTAGGCCAGTATCCAGATGGCACCGTTCGAGGCATTGTATGGTAGGAAGTGCAGATCCCCGCTAGCCTGGGATGATGTTGGAGAGAGACAGATGCTCGGTCCAGAAATGATTGCCCAGACAGTTGAAGTGGTCAGGCGAGTCATAGATCATCTTCGAGTTGCCCATGATCGCCAGCGCCATTGGACCGATTCTCATCGGCACCCTCTCGAATTTTCGGTCGGCGATCATGTATTCATGAGGATTTTGCCTAACCGTGGCGTCATTCGTTTCAGCGTACGGGGCACGCTTAGTCCTAGGTATATATGACCGTTTGACATTCTAGAGCGAGTAGGAGATGTATCCTATCGTCTCGCTCTTTCACCGTCGCTAAGCGAGGTGCATAACGTGTTCCATGTATCCCAATTACGGTGGTATATCCTGGACCCGAGCCACATCCTGGATCATTCGGAATTGGTTGTTGGTACCAACCTTTCGTATGAGGAGAGGCCCGTGTCTATATTGGACCGGAGAGAGAAGATCCTCAAGAACAAGACTATCACGTTAGTCCAAGTTGCTTGGGGTCATCACTCTTTGGGGGAGTCAACGTGGGAGCGTGAGGATGATATCCGATCGCGATATCCTGACTTGTTTGACTCGTGAGATATAATATCTTTCTTATGTCTCATGCCTTCGATTCCTTGCTTGAATGAGTGATTGTCTGCCTAGTTATAGCTTGCATGTGATTAATGTAGCTTGTCATTGCTCCTCTAGCCTCTTGATTAAATTTCGAGGACGGAATTCTTTTAAGGTGGGTAGAGTTGTAATGCCTGTGGTTCGTATTACATATTTCTGGAATACGTGTACGTATTTATTCTTGTATTGCATGATTTCCTTGCTTAATTTCCTCCCTGGGCTTGGTTTATTCTTGGTTTGGGTTGGCTTGGTTCGATTTGGGATTGCTCTTGGTTCATCATGAACCAAGGGGTGAACCCCCTACCTACCACCACTACCATTTATTAACCCTTTCTCCTTTCTCTCTCTTCATTTATCATCTTTTCCACCATTACTTCCTTACCTACCAGAGAGAGGGAGAGAGAGAGGTCTAGGCAAGTGCAACTTCCTTCATGGAGGAACTCTAATTTTATTGCTTCATTCTCTTCCTTACAGTATTTTAACTTACTTTAGAACTTGGCAATTTCACTTTCCATGGCTAGATTCTTCTAGATCTAAGTTTACTTTATTTTCGAATTCCTTGGGTTTTGGTCTACTTAATCCTATTATTTCTGAGTTTTGAGGGTTCTATGTTGTAGAGAATCTACTTCTATCCCATTTTAACCTATGGAAGTTCGGATTTGGGCTCCGGATGATGGAGTTATGGAGCTCGGAAACATGGCTCTCATGGCGTTCTTCTTCTCAGAGTTGGAGAAGAAGAACAGTACTTGACTTGACCGTATGAACATTTCATGCGGCAAGTATTCTTCCAGCCGCATGGACTTTTCCCCACTTAGCCGCATATGCGCCCATACTTTCCTGGCCGCATAAACTTGTACTCCTAACTAGCCGCATGCATATTTGAGCCGCAAGAGACCCTTTGTATTTCTAGCTGCATGAACTTAGCCCCAGACCGTATGAGGCTGAGACCAATGCAGCCGCATGTTCCCGCTCTCCGTGAGCTGCATAATCCCTCTATGTTCGGCTACATATGCGCCCACTGTTCGGGCCGTATGAGGCCCATCTACCATGAGCCGCAGGGACCCTCAATCGATCACCCGCATATGCAAGGACCATTTGAGCCGTATAGACTGCTCCCCATTACTCTTAGCCGCAGGCTTCCTGTGCTCCCCAACAGCATGAGATTCCCCCTTTCTGACCGCATAAGCTCCTGCAGCCGCATGCGCCGCGCGCCCGCGCTGCCTTGAGACCGATTTTTCCGAGCCGCATGAACTCGGATTTTGGGCCGCATGAACCCATATCAATTCAGCCGCATGAGATCATTCATGGCCGCATATGCTTTAGCCGCATGGCTCTCCTATAGCCCTGTGTACTGATAATCATGAATTTATTTAATATGTTTAGAACTGATAATTGAGCATGACCTGACAGTGACACGTAGTGGTGCACTCCTGATATGACTAACCCGATATGACCCGATAGTGGCCTATCGTGGCGCACTCCTGACAAGTAAACCAGACATGATTTTCTTGAACAGCTGTTGCGACGGCTACCTGACATGACATGACCTGTATAATTAATCTGGATACTGTGGGCGATTGTGCTGGTACAAATAATCCAGTCCTGTCTTACATCATGTCTAGGAGGGGACTCCTGAGTACCACAGTCAGGAGTACCTACTAAAATGACTAAGGCTAATAACTAGATTAATACATTAGTCATGACGAGATTTCCCAGCTACAGGCAATCCCGTTACCTGGGCACGCCATGGGATCTGTAGCATGCCGTCGAGTAGGGCACATTTCCAGTACACTGTCATGTGTTGCATCCTTCAAGCTACCTAAGGGTACATTCGTTTCCTGGACGATGTACCCACCTGAATTCAACTCTATTTCTTTTAACCCGGGTAACCTGGATGGACTGCAGGGCTTGTGGCTGTGGAATAATCTCACTGCATCTTGTTAGTAATTAGGCTTGTGACAACCTTCGTTAGTTAAAGTATCAAGCCGTAATTCTTGCTTGGCCGTGAAGTGATTGGATGGAGTCTAACCAGTCTAGTCTTGCCCTGATCCTGTTCCAGATTATTGAATGACCAGAATGCTTGTATTTATTTTACCGATAAATGGTGAGAATTCCAAGTTCTGTTCAGACGAAGGGTTACAACCCCGGTCCTTGTTTGGTTTACGGGTTGTAACCTGGTTATCTGAATAGTTCCATGGTTATCTCGTCGTATATCATCCTGATGTATTTTCTTTATTTCCAGTTTTTACCTTATTTATACTCTTGTGCTGATTGCTGGTTTTAGTTCCTAAGTAAAGCTTCCTTTGTGGCACTTGCTCTTTCTGGGGTCTGACCCAGCTGGTTTTGTGTGGCCAGATTTCGGAGCAACTCCGGAGGATCTATCGACCTTCCAGCCAGATGGTGGCCACTAGACGAAACCATGGCAACGAGTGGGTTATTTTTAGCTCTTCCACCCTATTATAAAAATATTCTTTTGAGGCGTTTAGCCGACGAGCACCTGTTTAGCTCGATTGCACTTTACTTTCTGTCTGCCTACGGGCTGTAACATGATTGACAGATCCTAGGGTTGATCATGTATGACTAAACTCTTGCTAGTCTTAACATTTTGTAACGACTAGCTTCATGATCAGCTGAATATGTAATGTTTGGGACGCCTTACTATTGTATATTTAATGATCATACTTCTTGTAACCTTTACGTACTTGCTTGTGATTGAGACACTAGGCTTGTTCATGACCTTAAGAGACTGTTGGCTTGTAGATAAACCCTCATGTATCTAGACAGCCGTGACCGTATAGCGAGATGGATTCTATTTCATATACGTAGCTGGCTATGTCTGTCCCAGCTCTCCAGTATTCTGGTTCTGGGGCGTGACACCTAGTTTGACTTCTAGGGTTGACCAGAGTTGACCAAGAGTTGACTTTGGTCTAGATTGACCTAGATTCATGTAGTACGTATTGTAGTGCATCTTATTACCATTCTAGACTTGTTGTGACTTGTACTATTCTAAATAGGAGCCAGACACCACTCCTCGGACAGTACTTTCATCTTGGACATTCAGTTAGCAGACGAGTATATTCTCTGATCTTTTCATACTTATCTGGACTATATCCTTGCTCTAGATTACTTTACTTGATACTGACACGTATCTTCACGGATTAGTACTATATGGATCCTTTCCTGAGATGTTATCCCTTTACGGGTGCATCGGGTATTTCATGTTCATGTACTTTATCATGTGCATCAGGTACTCCTTGTACTCGTACTAGTTCATGTATTTACATGTTCTCATGTGCTTTTTTGTGCTTTATCATGTGCCTTATGTACTACTCATTATATGAGTTCACGTATCTTAGCTGTATTCATGTGCCTATAACGTAACTTGAATGGATCCTTGTGTATTAATTAGGGCGGGGTGAGTAGAATTGGTTATGTGATCATTATCCCCAGTAGCTGTATTCATGTACCTCTTAGTTGTATTCATGTGCCCCTAAGCCGTTTACATAACCATATTGTACTCTAAATAATGTAGCCACTTACAGTCTCTACTATCATGTATTTACTTTCACTTACAAATATCTCTTGTTTACTCGTACTTCCTTTTCAGCACTTCCTGTATTTTACTCTATTATATGATTTATACTCCTAACTTGCTATGAACTGTTTTGAGAGATATGTGCTCGTTCCCGTCCCGATTGGACCTGTTGACAATTTTACAGAGGACGAGGAGGAGGCCTGCTTAGACACTTTCTATGGGAACGCCTTAGAGGATACTTGCGATCCGGACATCCAGTCGGATCCCATAGCAGTAGAGACTGTTGCTCCATAAATAGTTTTATCTTATTTCATAGCATTGGAGTTGAGTTGTGTATATATTTTGGATCTGTATTATGTTTGGATGTTCGTGGAGTTTATCTAGACACTTAGCTCTCTCTATTTTTATTTTTTGTGGTTTTGAATCTTGCATCTTTTATTATCTATCTATCTTCCTTTCATGTTCTACCTTAGCCGTGATTGAGATATATTCTGTTATGTCACCCCCATTCGGGGAGTATAACTGTTTATTACCTTAAACTGTTAGATGTTGTGACCTAGGACAGCGTTCTACCACCGACACTGCGGCGTAGGCTGGACGTACCCACGTCTCGTGACCTTACTCTAGGGTGCGGGTCGTGACATGTTTTTAGTGGTGGCCTTTGCAGGTCTAGGTTGGAAATGTAGTGGTATTCGAACTAGAATATCGCTGCAGCCTGCAGTAAAAATTAGTATATTTTGAAGGTACTCAATCACACTAGGAAAAAATTCCTTATCAGATTTCGTATATCTATTTTGCTGCTTATTGTCTTCCTTAGAATTTTAAACTGTCCTCCTTTGATTTTTCGACTCATTCTCAGTAATTGTTTCTTGTTTGATCTGTGTCTCCAGGATGGTTGAGACGAGATCGTATCGCCCAAGGATGGGAGATGCTAGAGAGGGGTCTGCCACCTCTCGTATCCAGCAGCCAGCTCCCAGTACCGCAGGGCCAGTGTAGCCCACAGGAGTCGGTGTCTCTGCAGCTTTTGGAGGAGCACCTCCACCAGCCAGGAGGCAGAGCCCTATGATTCCTGAGATTCTTCCACTGCAGCAGCCTCCGCCTGCGGCTATCGTAGATGCTGCACATCTCTTCTCCTTCGTGGAGAGGATTCTGGAGTCCCACCAGTAGTAGCAGACGAGGCAGACTACCGATTTTTGTCAGGGGATCGACGAGGCACACCAGCTAGTTTGCACCACAGTCGAGATGATTACTGCTCAGGGGGCCCAGCAGCAGCCCCGTCGGAGGGAGAAGGACATTCAGGACTTCCAGAAGATGTATCCTCAGGAGTTCTTCGGCACAGAGGGCATTCATATTGCATACGACAGGATAGAGCATATCGAGGAGATCTTCCGACTGGCGGAGATACCTGATCGACTCTAGATCGAGGCAGTGGGCAGCCAGATGCAGGACTTAGCCCGTGCGTGGTATCAGGCAGATCCCAGGGTGGGAGTTGAGGGCCAGACTTGGGCCCAGTTCAAGGAGCTGTTTAAGGAGCAGTTCTTTTCTGATTTGGCCTTGGGAGGTATCGAGGCACAGTTCGAGGGTCTGGTTCAGGGGAACCAGACGGTAGCTTTGTATGCCAGGGAGTTCTGCAGATTGGCCCGGTTTATAGATGACTTGACCGAGAAGGCGAAGGCGAGAAAGTTTCATCAGGGCTTAATTAGAGAGGTTCGCTCGCTGACTAAGAGCGACCAGAACGCTACATTTGCTGAGATATTTTCTGGGGCTATGGCGGCGGAAGATGATCTAGGGCTGAAGCAGAAGAGGGGTCGTGACTTCCAGGGTGGTAGCAGCAGTCAGGGGCCGGCCAAGAGGCCTCACTTCCAGCAGCACTTTCAGTAGAAGAGCCCAGTTCAGCAGTATCAGCAGCATCATCAGCAGCAGGGTCATGCACCTTTTCAGCAGATACAGCAGCCGCAGAGGCATCTGTAGCAGGCACCCCGTCAGCAGCAAGTAGTCGTTTGTGTCTTCTGTAAGAAGCCGGGGCACATGTTCCATGAGTGCAGGAAGAAGCTAGGCAAGTGCCTACTTTGTGGTGCGGAAGATCACCAGTTGAGGGATTGCCCTGGGGCTTTTGGACGAGGAGCTCAGGGAGGTGGAGCCAAGGCTCCAGCAAGCCAGCAGAGGGGAGCAGCCCTACAGACCCAGCAGCAGTAGTTCCAGCAGCACCAGCAGCAGGCACGAGGTGGACAGCAGGGGCGAGCTTTCTCCATGGCGGCTGAGGATGCAGAGGCCATCGGAGAGTTGATAGCAGGTTCGGTTCTTCTCGACTCCCTTCCAGCATTTGCACTATTTGATTCTTGGGCTTCCCACAGTATTGTGTCAGTATCGTATGCTATTAGACACAGTCTAGTTTCTGAACCATTGCCTAGGACCTGGAAGATCACGACCGGGGGTGGGGTCATCCTCGTGAGTGATGTTTGCAGAGGGCGGAGCGTCTTATTGGGAGGCCGAGAATTAGGAGTGAGTTTACTCGTCATGCCATAACCGAACAACGATATAGTATTAGGTATGGACTGGCTGAGTAGACACCATGCCCGCATTGATTATCGCGGGGGTAGAGTTTTGTTTGGGGCGCCAGGAGAGCCAGAGTTTGAGTACACCGGGCGGCAAGCAGAGCAGGACGGCAGAGTCGTCTGTGGAGCTTCAGTTGAGGAGCAGGTGGCTCCGCATCCCTTTATCGCAGAGTTTATGGACATATTTCCGGAGGAGTTGCCAGGGCTTCCACCGGACAAGGATGTAGAGTTCTCGATAGACTTGGTTCCCGACGTGGAACCGATTTCTTAGCATGTCTATCGAGTGAACAACAATGAGTTGGTGGAGCTAAAGAAGCAGGTGGATGAGCTGCAGGATAAGGGCTTCATCCGTTCGAGTTCTTTACCTTGGGGTGCACCGGTACTCTTCGTATCCAAGAAGGATGGGTCGGTACGAATGTGTATCGACTACAGGATACTTAACAACCTGACGATCAAGAACAGACACCCACTGCCGCGGATCGTTGATATCTTTGATCAGTTGAGTGGAGCTCGGGTGTTCTCCAAGGTTGATTTGAGGTCAGGTTATCACCAAGTGAAGGTGAAGGGGGAGGATATTCCGAAGACCACTTTCAGGACACGATACGGGCAGTTTGAGTTTTTGGTTATGCCGTTTGGGCTGACCAATGCACCAACAGTATTTATAAATCTAATGGACAAGGTGTTCCACCTGTACTTGGACAAGTTCGTGGTGGTGTTCATTGATGATATCTTGGTATATTCCAAGACAGAGGAGGAGCACGAGGAGCACTTGAGAGTGGTTCTGGAGACACTCAGGAGGGAGAGATTGTACGACAAGCTCTCAAAGTACGAGTTCTTCCTAGACATAGTAGACTTCTTGGGTCATGTGGTGAGTGGTGATGGTATCTCAGTGGACCCGAAGAAGATCACAGCAGTTGAGGCTTGGACAGCTCCGAATTCAGTGGCAGAGATCAGGAGTTTCCTGGGGCTGGCAGGATACTATAGGAGATTTGTGCAGGATTTCTCCCGGGTTGTAGAGCCGTTGAATAGGTTGACCCGGAAGGATACTGAGTATGTTTGGTCAGAGGAGTGTCAGGCAGCTTTTGATGAGTTGAAGAAGCGGCTTACGACAGCTTCGATTCTGATATTGCCTTCAGGATCAGGTGGTTTCACTATTTGTAGTGATGCTTCAGGGAACGGGCTGGGTTGTGTCTTGCAGCAGCATGAGAAGGTGATTGCCTATGCTTCTAGGCAATTATGTTCCCATGAGAAGAACTACCCTACCCATGACCTGGAGCTTGCATCGGTGATTTTTGCTTTGAAGTTGTGGAAGCACTATCTGTATGGCGAGAGGGTGGAGATTTTCACAGACCACAAGAGCTTGAAGTATGTGTTTACACAGAAAGAGCTCAACATGAGGCAGCACAGATGGCTAGAGTTGATGAAGGACTTTGACATCTCACTTCAGTATCACCCGGGGAAGGCCAACGTGGTTGCCGATGCATTGAGTAGGTATCCGACAACCATGTGTATCACCATGGATCGGCACTTGCTTGCAGACTTGGAGAGTTTTAGGATTGAGGTGATTGTGCCCGGAGTGCAGATGTAGTTTTGGGGCCTTCAGATATAGTCGAACTTGATGGACAGGATCAAGGTGACACAGTTCGAGGATGTGGCTCTGTGGTGTATCCGAGAGCAGATCAGTGCAGGATTGGAGGATGGCAAGTTTTTGCTTACAGAGGATGGTGCCCTGAGGCACGGTTCCCGGTTATATGTGCCTAGCGGGGAGCTCAGAGAGCAGATCATGTAGGAGGCTCACAGATCGTAATACTCTATACATCCTGGTGCCAAAAAGATGTACAGGGATCTGTAAGAGCATGTCTGGTGGTACGGGATGAAGCGGGAGGTATCCTATTTCATAGCTAGATGCTTGGTCTGTCAGCAGGTCAAGGCAGAGAGGCAGAGGCCCGGAGGATTATTGCAGTCATTGTCCATTCCAGAGTAGAAGTGGGAACATATCACCATAGATTTTGTATCTGGGTTATCGCGTACACTAGGAAGAAAAGATGCGATTTGGGTCATCGTTGACAGGTTGATCAAATCGGCCCACTTCTTGCCATTCAAGGTAGGTACGTCTACAGAGAGGCTTGCGGAGTTGTATATGAGGTAGATAGTCAGGATTCACGGAGTTCCCGTCAGCATTGTCTCAGATCGGGATAGTCGCTTTACTTTCTATTTATGGAGGAGTCTGTAGACTAGTTTGGAAACTCAGCTCAAGTTTAGTACTGCATACCATCCCCAGACGGACGGACAGTCAGAGGGGACTATTCAGACACTTGAGGATATGCTGCGGACGTGCGTCCTGGATTTTGGAGGTTCCTGGGAGGATCATCTACATTTGGTGGAGTTTACTTACAACAACAGTTATCAGGCCAGCATTGAGCTGTCACCATTTGAGGCTCTGTATGGGCGTAGGTGTCGTACACCCTTATCTTGGGATGATGTTGGAGAGCGAGCTTTACTGGGACCAGAGATGGTTGTTGACGCAGGCGAGAAGGTGAAGCTCATCAGGAACAGACTTTGCGTGGAGCAGGACAGACATCGGCACTGGACCGATAGCCACCGGAGGCCGTTGGAGTTTGAGGTACAGTCTTAGAGATAGGATTAGAAGTAGGTTGTATTTTGTTTTGTTTGATTGATCGTGTTTGATTTTTAGTAACTTGAGACCTTGCTTGTGATTAGGTTGGAGACATGGTTTTTCTGCGGATATCTCCGACTCGTAGTACGATATATTTTGGTGGAGGTGGGAAGCTTAGCCCGCGCTTCATCGGCCCTTTCGTTATCAGCGGAAGAGTCGGTGACGTGGCATACAGGCTAGACTTGCCACCTGCACTAGTGGGAGTTCACAACATATTCCACGTATCATAGTTGAGACGGTACGTGGCTGACCCTAGCCATGTGCTCGATCATTCGGATATTGAGGTTGGACCTACTCTCATTTATCCAGAGCAGCCTGTGGAGATTCTGGATCGCCAAGAGAAGGTACTGAGGAACCAGGTGATACCCTTGGTACACGTCGCATGGAGACATCATTCTCCAGGAGATTCTACCTGGGAACGGGAGGATGAGATGCGCAAGCGGTACCCCTATCTTTTTGGAGCTTGAGGTATACTTTTCTATCCTTCTCAGCAGTTTAGTTTCGCCTTTAATTTCGAGGACAAAATTATTTTAAGGAGGGTAGATTTGTCACTACCACTTTTCTAGCTTGATGGTATTTTGGTCATTTTTGAAATTTTGGGAATTATTTGGAATTATTATTTATTATTTAGATTTATTAGAATTAATGTGATTTTTAGTGATTTTTAGTATAATTGATTTTGGTGCTATAGTTGGCTTTGACTAGTGTTGACTAGGAGACCAACCTAAAGACTAACCTAGGTCATGACTATTTGGTTAGGTTAAGTAACCTTAGCTTGACCTAAGTTAGTGATGATTAACTCATTAGAACTTAGTTGGAGAGATTAGGAATTGATTAGGCTAGAATGGCTTGGGACTTCATAAGTCATGACTAATGACTTAAGCCTTAAAAGCCCATAGGCCCACACTATGTAACCAAACCCTAACCCTAATTGCTTTTGGACGGCCATATGATCCCCCCCTCTATTTAATGTTCCTCAAAGTTAGGGCTAGCCTCCATTAGGAATTTTGCAAAGTTTTAGAAAGAGGTAACTCTCCATCTTCATTAAATCCTATAAAATCCATTTCAATTCCTTTTTCTCCCAAACCAATTGTAATTGGTTCTAATTTTACTCTACTTGCTATTGGTATCAAGAAATTTCAGCTTGGGAGCAAATTAGAGAAGTTTGGCTATCAAGAGGAACACCTCTCTTTGGAGCATTTTGAGGATTTTGACACATATAGGTAAATTCTATTCTACACCATAGAATTCTGATTTTATTGCATATCTTGGAAGCCCTACGCCTAACCTAACAGTAAGACTAGCTAACCCTAGTTTTCGTGTCATATTTGGACACGTATCAGTCCTATGGTGCAAGTGTTTGATAAAATACCCCAAAGGGCATTTCGAATGATTTTTAGGAATATAAATGAATAGGAAATTAGGTTTTTATGTCGCTTATGAGTTTTTTGTGTCTGGGTGTAGTTTTCAAGTCGTGTCGGGTCGTGGGGGACACACGAACACGTGGGTGCACCTCACGCATGTACACTGTTTGCTTGCCCTGCTTCTCGGGGGCCACAACTCACTGGACACGCCACGTAGACACAGGATATTTGACACGTGGGTCGGGGATGATACTGACACGAGGCTCTCCAAGTTTCATGATTCCTTGTGTCGTGTCGAATATGCACGAAGACGTGCATCACTTTTTTACTGAATCGACATCAGTCGATTTCCAGTACTGATACGCGTGTCGTATCGCACGCACGCGTATCGTGGACACGTGTGAGGGTGTCCTAGCCCTAGACCTAGTCCTAGTCGACACTGGGACACAACCATGAGGTCTGTGTCGTGTCGTGTCGTGTGCACGAACACTGTGAACACGTACACGTTGATTGGTCCACTGCACAGTGTCCTGGTTTCGATTTGGGTTCTTAATTGATTAGACACGTTTGTGTCCACTTGGGTGGACACAAACACACTAAGGGACATGTGCGCTACTAGTATTTACTTTACCAACCACTATTTTTGCATATTAGCTTGTTTTCGATGATCATTACACAATTTACCCTAATTTCTGATACCTATATATCAATCTTCATTCCTGTGTTGTTCCAGATTTTAAATATGAATTTCTAGCATCAATTTAACCATTATATACTGTTAATTAGTATGGTTTAAACCTGTATGTGGTACACCTATGTGTTTTCTATTGGTGTGTCGAATTTGGGGTGATGTGGTGTTTGTTTGAGTCAAAATTCTGAGAATACAATGCGAGACTGTTAAACTGAGATTTTTGGATTATTGTTTGGACTGAACATAATGATTTTCAATGTATTAAATCTGAGAATGCAATAGGACTGAACTGATTTCCTTTCCTTTTCAATGGGTGTGAATTAGTTTTGGTTTGGGGCTTAAACCTGAGATTGAAATGGTTAACTAGAATTGGTTCTCCTATTTTAAACTGAATTGCTGATTTCCCTTTAAAATCTGGGATATAGAACTGTCACATGAGATCCTAGATTTGTAAACACTCACTATTTTTTACCTATTACTGCATACTGTTTTCAGGATTCACTCACCTCACTTCACTGATGCACCCACGCACACATGTAAACTGGGAACACATGGCATCACTCACTCACACCCTAAACTCTATCACACACATGAACACTCACTATTTTCCTCACTGATTTTTATGCATTACCATACTATTTTAGGTTCCAGATTTCACATTGTATATTGCTCAATGTTTTGCCTAATATGGTTCACTGTTTTCAGTCATCACTAACACACACACACACTCTCATGTATCCACTTACCCACTCACTCTCATGTTACACTAGCCTAGCACACACACAAGCTCACTCTCATGTATTCACTCATGACACACACACACACATCCATTTCCTATTCCCTATGTATGAGTACACATGTATATGTATTTATATATTGAGATATACATATGTGTATCCAATAATAATGTGTGTGCCTAAATATAAATATATTAGATATAAATATGTTGGATGATATATACATATAGTTAGCCTATATGTTATGTATTCCTATATTAGATTACATTAATATAGTAATATGTGTATTATTTTAGATATAGATAATATCTTGTGTTTTTGATTGTAGGTTGGTTAGGCATGGTATTGCCTAATAGCCTAAGACCTAGTCACTTAGCCTATGGCCTATGTGTGTGTCTGCTTGACTAGTGAGCCTAGATTAGACTTGTGTAGTCTTGTTAGACCTAGAATAGACTAGTTAGACTAGTATAGACTAGTTTGACTTGGATGACCTAGTTTGACTTCTTGGGTTGACCAGAGTTGACCAAGAGTTGACTTTGGTCTAGATTGACCTAGATTCATGTAGTACGCATTGTAGTGCATCTTATTACCATTCTAGACTTGTTGTGACTTGTACTATTCTAAATAGGAGCCAGACACCACTCCTCGGACAGTACTTTCATCTTGGACATTCAGTTAGCAGGCGAGTACATTCTCTGATCTTTTCATACTTATCTGGACTATATTCTTGCTCTAGATTACTTTACTTGATGCTGACATGTATCTTCACGGATTAGTACTATATGGATCCTTTCCTGAGATGTTATCCCTCTACGGGTGCATCGGGTATTTCATGTTCATGTACTTTATCATGTGCATCAGGTACTCCTTGTACTCGTACTAGTTTATGTATTTACATATTCTCATGTGCTTTCATGTGCTTTATCATGTGCCTCATGTACTACTCATTACATGAGTTCACGTATCTTAGCTGTATTCATGTGCCTATAACGTAACTTGAATGGATCCTTGTGTATTGATTGGGGCAGGGTGAGTAAAATTGGTTATGTGATCATTATCCCAGTAGCTGTATTCATGTGCCTCTTAGTTGTATTCATGTGCCCCTAAGCCGTTTACATAACCATATTGTACTCTAAATCACGTAGCCACTTACAGTCTCTACTATCATGTATTTACTTTCAGTTATAAATATCTCCTGTTTACTCGTACTTCCTTTTCAGCACTTCCTGTATTTTACTCTATTGCATGATTAATACTCCTAACCTGCTATGAACTATTTTGAGAGATATGTGCTCGCTCCCATCCTGATTGGACCTGTTGACAATTTTACAGAGGAAGAGGAGGAGGCATGCTTAGACACTTTCTATGGGACAGCCTTAGAGGACACTTGCGATCCAAATTTCCAGTCGAATTCCTTAGTAGTAGAGACTGTTGCTCCATAGATAGTTTTATCTTATTTCATAGCATTGGAGTTGAGTTGTATATATATTTTGGATCTGTATTATGTCTGGATGTTAGTAGAGTTTATCTAGATACTTAGCTCTCTCTCTATTTGTATTTTATAGTTTTGGATCTTGCATCTTTTATTATCTACCTATCTTCCTTTCATGTTCTACCTTAGTTGTGATTGAGATATATTCTGTTATGTCACCCCCATTCGGGGAGTATAACTGTTTATTACCATAAACTGTTAGATGCTGTGACCTAGGACAACGTTCTACCGCCGATACTGCGGCGTAGGCTGGACGTACCAACGTCTCATGCCCTTACTCTGGGGTGCGGGTCATGACACTAATCAGTGCATAATGAAGACTCTTCTTCTCCTTGAGTATGTCTTCCTCTAGCTTGGTAACGGTCTTGTCCTTTTCTTCGGATAGTCTTTTGGTTTCGTGTAATAACAGCTTAACAGAAGAAAGCTCACCTACCTGTTTGCCATTGATTGTAAAAGTACAGAACAATTATCGGAGGACTGAACTTAGACTCACAATACAAACTCGCTTGTACAAAGAAAGCCTAGGGACGAAAACCTAGGCACAGCAGTCTAAGTACAATTGTTTATTTTAGATTCTGGGGGGTGACGATAGAGGCTCGGGATGGCGACGGCAGCCCTGCCTTACTCCTTGGACGATCGGTATGCAGCCTTGGCTCCTTGTGACAAGATGGTTGGCGTTGACGAAGAAATGCTCTTTTTGCTCCTCTGTTGCTCTTCTAGCTTCTCTCTCTCTCTGTGTATTTTCTCTCTGATTATTGGAGGGGTCTCTCTCTGTATATCTCCTCTCTGACCGTGTATATTTTATAAGGGAATGGCACCCTGCTATTTATAATAGTGGGGAAGCATCATTAGGGTTTGGCTGATTACCCATTCTCAAAGTGGCGGCGGCCTGATGTTCAATCAATCTAGACCATTCGTTCTAGGCATGAAGGATCTGGGCCATAAATGGGGGTAGCACTAAATCTTTTGAATAATTAATGCTGATTGCTTTAAATCTTCATGATTGATTGTGTAGCTTAGATCTGCCGCCACGTGTCCCATTGGTTCGATTAGGAATGATATGACCTGATCCCATTAATTATGAGGATATGGTCATTGGGATCTGGTAAATCTTTGTATCTCATAATTATCTTTGCTGCCAGCTGTCATCGAACTTATGCCACGTGTCTTGAAGATAGACTCTGCCAAAGCCGCATGACATCCACGAACCGCATGAGACAGCGTCTCGACGAACCGCATAGGTATAGCATTTGCGAGCCGCATGAGATGGTTCCTTGGTGAACCGCATAAGGGTAGCAACTGCGAGCTGCATGGGATGGCTTTTGGTGAGCCGTAGGAAGACGATCTTTCCCAGCCGCATGAAGCTGTTTTTCACTGGAGCCGTATGGGAGTAGCCACGTGTCAACCTCGAATCACGTCAGAGATTTTCTTCTATTTCCCAAGAGTCTGTCATTATGGCAGGGCCATTATGATACTTTATGTCAGAGCCGTCAGCTGTCAAATCACGTCAGAGCATTAAATAGGCAGACTGCTCGATGGCCAGCTGTGTGAAGGGGTCTTCGTGGGTACACGTGGCATTGAGCCGCATGTCTCTGTGAGCCGCATGTATCTCTGAATCACATGCGGCTAGTGGACTCCTTGAACCGCAGGACTGTCTCTATGCAAGCCGCATGGACTCTTCTGTCCGAGCCGCATGAGACTAAGAGTCTCTCTGAACCGCATAGGACTGTTTCTGTATGAGCCGTATAGATCATCTTTCTGTTATTTTCCATGCTTCTACAAGACCCTCTTCAAAGTTTTCAATTTGCAAAATTGAAATACTTTGAACAAGAAGCATGGCCTTTGCTGACCGCATAGATGGTACAGCCGCATAGATTTATCTGGCTGTGTGAGCTGTGAGACCGCATAAGGTTTTTGCCACGTGTCTTAGCCACGTGTGCAAATCTTCTGCATTAAATGCCCTTGATTCGTCGCCTCTTTGGGGGAGGATCCTAAGGGTCAGTTTTGTTTTGACCGAAGCGGTTTATTCTTTTAGGCGGCGCGTAGATCGAGGCGTCTGTTTTGTTTTTTTTTTGAGCCTCCTTCGCCTATAAGTAGGAGTAAGTTTATTCTTTGTGGGTTTCTTTACCTTTTCTCTTTCGCTCGACCTCTTCGTTGTAGACTTCCTCTTCGTCCTCTCCTTTCAGCGATCGGCAATGGCTCCCAAGAAGACTGCTGCTGCTACGGGCAAGAAGGCTGCGTCATCTTCTGCGGCCGCGAAGGGCAAGAAGGCCGCATCTTCATCGACTACGGCGGCGAACGTGGCAGCTTCTCCGATGGCTAACGTGCCTGTCTTTCACTCCGACGTTCATCCGTCCATATTTTATGCGCGAGCCTATATTCCCAAGTATGCCATGCGTACGACTCATATTTGGACCGCATGGGATATGACCCCGACCTGAGCCGCATGAAAGTTGTTTGCATAACTAATTCATCATCAGGGCCGCATAAGCCTATCTGGACCGCATGGGTTCTTTCAGACTGAGCCGCTTAAGCATATTTCGAACTGGACCGCATAAGCTCATCCTCGCTGGACCGCATAAGCTCCTCCTCGCAGGGCCGCCTAAGCTTTTTCGAGCCGAATAAGCTTATTCAAATCGGACCATATTCGCATACACTCCCTTCGAACCGCATAAGCTCCTCCGCACTGAGCCGTATGAGTTCCTTTCGAGCGGAACCGCATAAGCTTATTCGCCCTGGACCGCATGGGCTCTTTCAAACTGAGCCGCATAAGCTCATTTGAACCGATCTGTATAAACCTTTTTAAACCGAGCCGCATGAGGCTATACTGAGCCGCATAAGCATCATGTAGTTTTGTGTTTCAGCTATCTTTTTGACTTGTTTCTTTTGCTTTTTCTTCAGTGAATCTGCCAGTGAATCCTGCAGCCTTTGTTCCTTTTTGGAGATGCTTTAACCATCAAGAATCCCCGAGTTTTAGAGATTTCTGAGAACTGGGATTTTTCTTTTGATGGGGTGGCAATCCATATTCCTCTCATGGAACGTCATTATCCTTTGTCATGGTTCAATATGGTGTTGCTGGGTAGGAAGATGGTGTGTAACTTAACTCCTACTCAATCAGGGATGTTGATGGGCAACATCCATTATAATCCGAATATGCGGTCAGCGTACGCGGGTAAGGATTTCGTCCTCCGGTACATGATGGGTCTGGCCTCGGGCTCTTTCATGAATGTATACGGTCCCAACTTCACACTTACTCAAGCTGATACTTTCCTGAATCGGCTTGTTTGCAAGAAGTCTTATCCCGTTGGTAGGCTGGCACTGCCGAACTGGATAAACCCCACCTCTACTTGGGCCCAGTTGGCTACTTGGGTTTTGCAGACCTACGGAGCATTCTTGCGGGAGGTGGGAGTTTACCAGGCTATTCGGGGCACTTGTCATGGGCTTCCTATCAATAAACCACTGTTTGTAGCGCTTTTGGAGATGTATAGCCAGCGAACGGGGACGTTCTTTACACCAGGAGGGGAGTTGGGGCTTGCTCTTCATGAAATGTATACTGTCTCCAAACTTCCTTGGGGGAATGAGCCTTTCGAGGTGTTTACCCCGTCGAATGAGGAATTTGAGGACTTGGACAGACGACTCCCAGGTTCTGTTGCGGTGTATCGGGAGTTGTTGTGCCACCATAGTGCTTGTCATCAGATGGCTATAAAAACGACGGATAGCTTTGAGGGGACCGCTCCCCACACCACATCCTGGATTAATTATCTTTTTAGAGTTGATCCTTCTGGTGAAGTTACTCCTCGAGTCCCTCGAACGCATGGAAAGGTAAGGGATCTGATGTCCAGTATCAAGAAGTCGCGATCCAAGAGCGACATATTCGGGAGTCAAGCTGACTCTCTTAGCTATTTTCACTACGGGACCATACAGATGTCGGAGAAGGCGCTTCTGGCTGGATTTTTAATGATATGGCCACGGAACTGCGTAGTCTCAGGAGAAGCGGGTTCTATCGAAAGGATTGGTCGTCATTTCATCCTCCCTGCCGTTAAACTAGTATTCGGAGTTAGACTGGCCCTTCTTCCTGCTATGGTGTGCAGCATACACCATGGTCTTCGAACATTCTCGTCCAAGGTTAATGCTCGCAAGAAGACTTTGGATTTTGAGCGCGTAGAACTGCCTTTCCACTACTTGATGGGGTTGTTGGCGATGCACTACAGGTCTTTGATGGGACCCGGGATAGCGGAAGATGCTACAGATGAAGACGCTTTCCTTTTCAAATGCCATCGCCGGTCTTGGGAATACAACACTATAACAGCTTGTCGGAGGGCGCTGGCGAGGGTGGATGGGTGTGACTTTTTTGTGTCTGTTCCTTCCTTTTCTGATGAGGAAGTGAGGAAGGTACATCTTGACGGTACCGGGCCTTCTCATTTTCTATCTCCGGATATGCTTGCTTCGTTGCGCAATATCTGCCCCGCGCATCTGGTTTATCGCAACCGAGATAATGTGTACTTGGAGCCTTACCTGCCTAGTGGGTTTTTCCACCAATTTGGTTATAGCCAGTTGTTCCTTGATTGTCCCAACCCTTGTTTGGGTTTTGAAGGCAGCGTTCTTGACGGCGTCCGGGCGTGGAATTATTATGATGCTTATCATACTCGGGCCAGCTTCTCGGTTCCCGATGCTAAGGCACCGAGGGAAATTTTGTACGTGGCTGCTTTGTATCACGTTATGGCAAACAAGCCTCCTGTTAACTTCGATCCGAGTACCAGTTTTATCGTGGGTTCCGGTTTAGAGGAGAAGCCCAAGGGGGCTAAGGCTTGAAAGCAACTGGCGCTCCAGATTCCCCTCCCTGAATCAGAACCTTCCGAGTCGGCTGAGGAGGAGGATGATAATGATAGCGAAGGCTCCCTCTCTGGTGGGGGTGAAGAAGTAGCGGATCAACCGCTTCCCACACCTGATGAACCGGCGGAAGATCCGTTGCTTACCACACAAGAGAGAGTAGTGAGAGGAGAACAACCTTCAGCTGTGTCTGGTCCCTCGCATAAACGGGTCAGATACGAGTCTTCTGACAGTAGAGCAACCTTTTTCGTGAAGAGAGCTGCTGTTAGGTCTCATGGATTACTTATTATCGAGAAGGGTGAAGGTACAGACGCTACTCCGGGGGTAAGACCAAGTCGTAGCCATCTCTTTCTTGTAGTTTTCTTTCCTCTCGGAGATATGACTTAATCACTTTTCTTTGTAGGTGCCCGATGAACCGTCCTCTCCTGAATCGTCTACCACCCCTGAAGTTGCTCTGGCCCTTGCTACTTTGATTAGCGACATGTGTGCCACGGTCCTTTCTGCGGGGGCTCTTCCAGCGACGGCTGGCAGCTCCCAGGTTGCTGAGGTCTCGACCCGGGGTGACGAAGGTTTCCTTGGGCCCGTCTTCGAGACCACTGAACTTCAGCAAGACGACGCCGATCTCGGTTCACCCTCTCCTGAGGATGCAAGGGCGGAGGAGTCTATTATACCTGACTCGGAGGCTGTTGGTGAAGGGGCTACGGTGGCTGCAGGCGAACCTCGGCCTTCACACTCCTCTATTGGTAAGATAAGCCAGATATTGACTAGTGAGGGGGCTTATTTGCTCTATCAACATATCCTTCGGGTCAAATCGATTTATGGTTGCCTTGGCCCTGCAGGTCTTGACCCTTTACTTTCCACCGTGGATGTTCTTGGGGAAGGCTCGTCCTGCCGTGATATGAAAGAAAAGATCGTTCCTTTTTCTTTGTCGTCCCGTGTCGAGGAGCCTCCTGCCAGCTCCAGGCCGACGGGAATGGGGTTGGCGATGGTCACCGCCTCGTCCTCCGCAGGTTATACGGCTCCGGAGGTTGACCTCTCGGCCCTACCGAGCATTCAAATTTTGCAGGCTGCCGAAGAGGAGTTGGCCGCTGTTCAAGCGTCCTTCCGTGCGGAGTTGGCTTCTCTTGTAGCAGGAGCGGCGGATTCTGTTGCGTCTTCTTCGGTGCTGTCAGCCACACTCCCGTTGACACCTGTCTCCACGGAGACTCTGGACGAGGTGACGCAGGACGTGGTTGACAGTTTCTATCGTCATTTAAAAAGGGGCGTAGACGCTGCCATGGAACGGGGGACCCCATTTTCTCTATCTCTCCAATGCGCTTGGGGTTAGATTGCAACCTTGAAGTCCCTTCTTGGCGGGGTGGGATTGGCTGCACTGCTGGAACCTAAGCTGACAGAAGCTGATCAGCTAGTGACCCAACTACTGGCGATACGACAGGCGGGCTTGCCTGCTGCGATCAAGCGGGAGCGGGGCTTCCTTCTTGCTGCTCGGGATAGGATTAAGCTAGCCCGAGATACTACTGGGCCAGCTGTACGGGGAGACCTTGATAAGTTCTCTGCTTTGTATGACCAGCTGGGTCGTAGGAGTCAGGCTTGCCGTGCTCGGGAAGAGTCTGCTTCTCGTAGAATTGCTGACATGAAGGAGCGCATTCTTGGACTTCAGAGGGAATTGGCCTTCTTAGAGTCAGAGCTGGAGGCTGCTCAGGCGGAGCAGACGTCAATCGTTCGGGAGGTCGAGAAGGTTTCCCGATCTTCTGATAACCTGGAGCGGGCCTTTAAGAAATTTGAGGATAACTGGCAGGCTCACGCTCACCTGGAGGACGAGGCGGTGCTGACCCACGAGGCGGAGCGTCGAGCCTCCCAGAGGTTCGAGCGGTCGGTTGTTTTGCTGACGGACCGTCTCAGGGCGTTATGTGCCCTAGAGCAGTGATCAGCTGTCTGTTTTCTTTGTTTTCTTTTTTTTTCTTCTTCCTTTTTTTTTGTAAGGGATGTGATCCCAAATGAAGTAGTACGTTGAATTTTGAATAAAAGAGTATGTTTTAACTCATCATCTCTTTCTTGTACTTGTGGTGTCTATGAAATTGGACTTGCTGGAGATTATTTGTGGACCTGTTATCCTAGGCGTACCTTAGTTTTAGTTACGGATAACAAGTTTGGACAGGATGTCCGGAAAAGCCGTGGCAAAGTAGTCATGGATGTTCTCGGTGTTGGAAAAAAAAGAATGCCGTAGAGCAGCTGGGCTCCCGGGGCATGGTGGGGTGGTAGATTTATGCTAAGAAGCTTAGCAAAGGAATATTTGTGGACCTATTATCCTTGGCGTACCCTGGTTCGGGATACGAATAATAGGGTGTAAGGAAAACCAACATATTTGCTCAGAGGTTATGAGGACATGGCAAGCATGAGGGTTTTACCGTGGAATCTTCCTGCTTAGAGGTAATGAGGACATGGCAGGGGAGGTTTCACGGAAGATATTCGTAGTCAACAGCAGACATTTGTGGACCCATTATCCTTGTCGTACTCCAGTTGTGGGTACAGATAATAGGTCGAAAGGAGACCAACATACTTGCTCAGAGGTAATGTGGACATGGCAAGCATGAAGGTTTCTTCGACGGAGCCTTCCCACTCACAGGTAATGATGACATGGCAGGAGTGGGCTCAATGAAGAGGGGGTACATAGAACGACTCAGAGGTAGGAGAACGTGGAAGTTCTATATGAGGGGGCGGTTTGTTTTTGGTGGAAGTGAAAATGACTTAGAGGTAATGAGGACATGGCCGTTTTTCAGAATTTTGGTGGATCAATTACCCTTTTTTGTGCACTGAGCGCGGGTAGCGGATCATGAGGGAGGATCTCTTCCAGGAAGAAAGTTCAGAGGTATAATCGTACGTGACCTACTATCTGAAAGAGTGATCGGAATGTGAGTTCAGAGGCACCAGCGGGTACATAACTCGGTAAATTAACATATTGAGAAAGTGGGAGTCCAGCGGCACCAGCGGGTACATGACTCGATAATCTGAAGGGGATGTGGGGGTGAGTTCAGGGGCACTAGCAGGTACATGACTCGATAATCTAAAATGTTGTGGGTGTGAGTTCAGTGGTACCAGCCGGCACATGACTCGATAATCTAAAATGTTGAGGGTGTGAGTTCAGTGGTACCAGCGGGTACATGACTCAAAGACCTTGTAGCGAATGTCGTTTAGACATAATATTTCTTCAGGAACTTGCCGTTGACGGGCAGCATAAGCAAGTCTCCGTTTTGCTTTGCAAGGCGGTAAGCACCGTTGGAGAATACCGTCTCAATGATAAATGGGCCCTCCTATTTTGGCTAGAATTTGCCGGCGGTCTTGTGAGTCATGACCATTGGCCTCCGGACTGCCAAGACGAGATCGCCTACCTGGAATGTTCTGATTTTGACCTTCTTGTTGAAGGCTCCTGAGATGCGTGCTTGGTACAGCTCGATCCTTTGCTGGGCTAGGAGGCGCTTTTCATCTAAGGCCTCTAACTCTTGCAGCCGACGTTGGTAGTTGTCGTCTGTCGTTAATTGATGTGTGAGGGCAACACGTAGTGAGGGGATCTGGGTCTCCAAGGGGAGGACTGCCTCACTCCCGTATACCAGGGAGAATGGTGTATTCCTGGTGGCTGTTCGGACCGTGGTACGATAAGCCCATAAGCATTCGCCGAGCTTCTCCTTCCAGTCACATTCGTTGGAGGAGACAAACTTCTTGAGAAGTTTGATGATTGTTTTGTTGAACGCCTCTGCTAACCCGTTTGCTGTCGGGTTGTACGACGTCGAGGCGATATTCTGAATACGGTGTTTATCACAAAACCGATAGAATGTGTGGCTTGCGAACTGCGGCCCATTATCATGGATGATCCTTCGGGGCAGTCCAAAGCGGTAGATGACGTGATGCTTAAAGAAGCTGATCACGTTCGAAGTTTTGACTTCTGCAAGTGGGACAGCTTTCGACCATTTGGAGAAGTAATCAGTCATCGCAAGTATGAAGCGATGTCCTCGGGAGGAAGGTAGGGTGGTTGGACCAACGTTGTCCATTCCCCATGCTTCGAATGGCCAGGACGCTACCGTCGGATGTAGAAATTCGGATGGTTGGTGAATGAAGTCCGCGTGGACTTGGCAGGCTTTGTACTTTCTAGCATAATCTATCGCGTCTGCCACCATTGTGGGCCAATAGTAGCCTATTCGGCGAAGGTGGTCTTGCAGTTTCGGGCCGGGCTGGCGGGCCCCGCAGACACCGTCATGGGCTTCTCGTACGGCTTCTTTGGCTTCTGCGTTTGACAGACACCGAAGCAGTAATTCGTCGTAGGAACGGCGATAAAGTATTTTCGTCTCTGTATCGTAGAAGAATCTGAGAGAATGCCTTCTGACGAAAGTGGCTTCCTTTGGGTTCTCGGGCAGGATGTCGTAGACGACGAAGTCGATGAATGGTTGTCTCCAATCTGGGGCGTCATCGATCGTCTGTGCGGAATAACTTGCGACGAATTGCACATTATTTTTGGGACAGACCAGTTCATGGCCTATCACTTCCACTGATTGTCGATCGTAATTCGGAACTGCTAGGGAAGCGGCGAGACCAGCTAGTTCATCGGCTTCAATATTTCGGAGTCTGGGGACGTGCTCGATGAAGAACCCCTCAAATGCCGAGATGACATTGATCGCTATTTGATGATAAGGGATCATGTCTTCATGGCGGACCTCGTACGAACCCCGGATCTGATTGACGATTAGTTGGGAATCGCCGTATGCTTCAAGGTATTCTACCCCCAGCTCTCTTGCAAGTTGGAGGCCAATAACCAAAGCGTTGTACTCGGCCACATTGTTAGAGCAGGGTTCAGTGAGGGAATAAGCGCGGTTAATCACCAATTCGGAAGGAGAGATTAGCACTACCCCGCTCCGATGACTATATTGCCTTTAGGTCCGGTCCTCGCAGCGCCGTCGAAGAACATTCGTCATATATTTTCGTGAGAGGTTGTATGCGAGTCGGCGACCTCATCTGGGATCTCTTCGTATATCCTGGAAGACTCCGAGCCTGGGTGGGCTGCTAAGAAGTCTGCCAGGGCTTGACCTTTGACTACCTTTTTGGGCGACGAAGATCATATGATACGGGGACAGCAATATTGCCCATGTAGCGAGTCGAGAGCTGAGTGCCCCTGGTTTAGTCATGAGGACCCTTAAAGGGTTGACTCGTGAGATCACATGTATCGTTTGTCCGGTGACATAGTGTCGCATTTTCTGAATGGCAAACACCAGGGCGAGGCATTCCTTCTCCACAGTGGTATATCGGTGCTCTGGCCCAATCATCATTCGACTGAGGTAATATATGGCCTGTTCATGGCCTGCATCGTTGTTCTGTGCCAGCAGATCCCCAAAGGAGTGTTCCATTGCTCGTACATAGAGCAGGAATAGTTTTCCAGGAACCGGGGCCACCAGAACTAGAGGATTTGACAAATATTCTTTGATGCTGTCTAAAGCACGCTGGCATTCCTCGTCCCATACGAATGAGACTCCTTTCTTCATGAGGTGCGTGAATGGTCGGCATCGCCCAGAGAGGTTGGAAAGGAACCTTCTGATGTAAGCTAACCTTCCTTGAAGGCCTCTAAGTTTGCGAAGATTTCTTGGGGGACCCATCTCCATAATTGCTTTTGTCTTTTCAGGGTCTACATGGATACCCTTTGCAGTGATGATGAAGCCTAAGAACTTCCCGCTGGATACGCCCAGGAAGGACTTCGTAGGGTTCATTTTCAAATTGTGCGTTCGCATTAGGTCGAATACCGTCCTTAGATCCTGCAGATGGTCTCCCTTGCTACGGCTCTTGACGGCTATATCATCAACATAGCACTCCACCGTCTTGCGTAAGTGGTCTCTGAAGATGATGCTTATGGCTCTTTGATATGTGGCGCCAGCATTCTTTAAACCGAAAGGCATGACTGTGTAGCAGTACGTGCCAATCGGTGTTCAGAATGATGTATGCTTTTCGTCGTCAGGAGACATTTTGATTTGGTTGTACCCCGAGAAGCCATCCATGAATGATATGCGTTCGAAGCCGCAGGTGTTATCGATCATGATGTCTGTGATAGGAAGGGGAAATTCATCTTTGGGGCATGCCTCATTCAGGTTGCGGAAGTCGATGCAGATTCGAATCTTTCCATTCTTTTTGAGGACGGGTACTATATTGGCGACCCATTCTGGATGTTGCTCCTCACGAATGAAACCGCTGGCTATCAATTTATTGACTTCAGCTTCGATTGCGTCCATGATGCCTGGACGGAAGCGTCGCTGCTGTTGCTTGACCGGCTTCGCGTCTGGTCGAATGTTAAGTTTGTGAAGAGCGATGTCAGGGTTTAACCCTGGCATATCTTCATAGCTCCAGGCGAACGCATCAATGTACTCTCTGACAAGTTCTAACAGCGACTCCCGTTCTTCGTCGGTTAGGCTTTTACTGATGAAGATCGGTTTTGGAGAAGATTCGCTGCCGAGATCCACTTGTATGACCTCATCTTCAGTAGGAGGTTCTCTCAGTTCGAACCGCTTTTCCCATTGTGCGTCTAATTGCTGGGCCCATGGCTCTAGCTCGAGGATTTTGGGGATGTCTTCGTCTTCCTCGTAAGCGTCGGCGAACGCCATGTTGACTGACAAAACTTGTCTAAACATATCTCCGATTCTGGTATCTGAGTCGGAAGTTGGTGATCCGGTTGAATGTGACTGCCAGTCGCATTCTTCATCTGAACTTTCCGGGGTCGTAGTAGGCGTTACATACCCTAACCCGCATCGAGTTTTGTTATAGTAGTTCTGTGGTTTGCCCGCCGGGACAGGCGGCTTCAAAGGTAATCGTCGCCCAGTGCCATAGTTCAACCCTGGCATCATCTCCAGATTATACCCCTGTTTCTGCATGAGATATTTGGATTGAGGGCTATAGAGATACAAAGGCAGTCTCCCGGCATCTGACCCGAGGTCGACTTCTTCTGTGTTGAGGGGATGCGAGTTGTTCGTCCGGCCGAAGATGATCGGGTGATCCCCTCCCTCGAATATTCGGTAAGCGTCTTCTACTGGAGTGAGTTGGATCGCGGTGTACACATTTGTCACCTGTGTGTGTGTAGGTGAGCGCCTATACCGTGTTCCATAGCATACATTGTACATAGCTTATTGAGCTCGGTGTAGTTCAAAGATAACCCTTTATTGATGAAGTAAGGTATCTTTTCTAGGGGGATTACATCATCAGCGGAGGGAACATCAGTGTGGGCAGCCACATACTTGGTTAGCTCCGGTTCCTCTTCGACTACCCCCTGTGTGAACGAAGACTGAGAGGACGACCTAGGAAGCTTGATTGTCAGTGGTTCAGTTGATGGAGCAGAGCGTGGAGTTATTGACAGACTGGCGACCCCCAGTTTGGCATTCGATGTGGAGCGAGGAGTGGCTGGTTCGCTAGAAGTGTCAGACCTTGCATCGAGGTGACAACCTTTCTTGGGAAGGCGTATTGTCAGCGACCTGTCCGAGGGGTTGAGCTCCCCTGCTTGTGGTTGACTGACTCTCGGCAGTCGGATTGTCAGTTGCCCCGTTGTGGGTCTTGGCACTTGGCCGGACCTTGGCAGCCGGATTATCTTCTGCTCCTCTTGCGCCGAGAGGCTGATCGCGTCCTTCCGCAGAGTGGCGGTGAGGGGCGCGGACTTGCCCGGTTTGCGAGCTTGGAGGTGGATCGTCAGGGGTCCTTCTGATCCCGTGGCTGTCTCGGTATGAGTTTGTGCGTCTCCTTCATCGAGGTGCCTCCTCGACTTTTCGTATAAGCAGGAGTCCGAGTAGTAAGACTCGACCCCCTTGAAGGGATCGATATCAGCAAATTATGTCTTCACAAAGCCGTGTTTGTCGACATATTTGAAGCACTGGTGTAGTGTGGAAGGCACGATCATATAATCGTGTATCCATGGACGCCCCAAGATGATGTTGTAAGAAGTGTCTACATCTATGACGTAGCAGGTGACTTTGGATTGGAGGTCGCAGATTTGACACTTCAGACGAATCTTCCCAATTGGGTAGCTCCTGCCCGAATTGAAGCCACTGATGGCGGTGCTTGTAGGTGTCAGACGATGCATTGGGATACGAAGATGATGTAGCAGGCCCTTCGGGATGATGCTTATGGAAGAGCCAGGATCAATGTACATCCGATCCACCTTCACGTCGCCGATGTATCATGTGTAGTATAACGGGTGATCATATAGGTTGGATTTGATGAGCATGTCCTGCGGAGTGAAGACGATGTTGGGCATTGCTCCCGTGCAGGCACTGTCTTGGAGATCCACGGGTAAGTCCTTCCCGATGAGGTTGGATTGAGCCAGATAGGCATCAGCATTTTGGAGCGCTTCGCTCAATGCAATACGAACGTCCTTGGAAAGTCTTAGGAGTTCGTACAGTGACAATTTGGCCGGAGTGTTAGCCAATTGTGCTAAGATGTCAAAGTTGTAGGGCCTCTCTAGCCCTTGGGCTGCGTCCTTTCAGAGGGATTTGTCAAAGCGAGTCTCTTTCGGCCTAGGCTTGTCGGTCGTCGAAGGCTGAGCCAATCCCGGAGCATCAGTTGTAGTAGGTTGATGATTTTTAGCTGGGCTGTCAACCACAAGTTGGGATTGCGCTCCGGACCGCGTGACGACGGCCGTAGCTTCCTTGTTGTCTGCTGAGATTGTGTGGCATGTCCTGATTTTTCCACTCTTTTTGTTAGTGGAAGATGGTGAGGGCTGAGTTACTTCTGACACCAAGTCTGGATGGACCCACTTGACCTCTCCTCATGAGGTGGTGAGAGGTACTAGACCAGCAGCTTATTCTCGGGGTGGAGGAAGATTGGTAATCTCCATTGTCGCGAGAGGGACGGGGATTACCCCGTCTTGAGTCTCCGTCGAAGGGAAGTTGCCGAATTGTACGGACACCATATTGGCTGCTATGGTTACTTCTTCGAAGTCGATGGCCAAAGCGTTCGAATCGATGAGGCTTTGGATGTACCGTTTTAGTTGGTAGCAGTCATGTGTAGCGTGGTGTACATAACGGTGGTAATGGCAGAACTTCGGGTTCTCCAAATCAGCCGGCCGAGGCTCCCGTCTTGGTGGAGGAAGCTGAATTCTACCTCCTTGTATGAGCATGTCTAAGATAGGCTTGACATGGCCGTCTTCAAAAGAGTAAGTAATTTGAGGCCATTGCTTGTCTGTTGGCTGTGACTCGGGCTTCTGGTCCGTGTCGGCCACCATAGCCTGTTTTCCCTTGCTGTCTCGATTGTTGGAGGGGTTACCCCCATTATCGTTGTTAGGACGCTTGCCCTTGTTTTCTCCTTCTGAGATGTGTAACCCCAGTTGGCGTGCCTTCTTCAGTCGTTCTTCAGCGCTTGTGGCGCTGATGATGAGCGCCTTCCAATCTTTGAATTGACTCTCGCCCATCCAGAGACTGATCGTTGGAAGCAGTCTCTTTTGGCAAATTTCAATCAAAGAAGAATCTGGATTTCCGGAAGGCAGCTTCAGGGCGGTCTGGCGGAACCACTCGATGTAGTTCTTTGTTAACTCCTTCTCCCCTTGGACGACGTCCATGAGAGTGGACATAGTGACGTCTTGTCCTACTTCATAGAATCGTTCCAAGAACATGCGTTTGAAGCCGGCGAAGGATTGGATGAAGTTGTCCGGTAGATTGTGGTACCAATCGAAGGCGACTCCTTCTAATGCCCCAATGAATAGCCGTGTGAGGTTCGCATCCTCATAGGGCAGATGGTCGGTGGTGACCTTGAAGTAAGTGATATACCGACTTGCTGAGGTTTTGCCATCATACGGGTTGATGTTGAACGACTTATATCTTGGTGGGAATGGAGCATCCCTCCACTCAGCAGGGTATGGTTGCCGTATTTTGAGATCTTGAGCATTTTCTCGGGCATGAAATATGGCACGGAGCTCCTGGACCTCTCTTCTTACTTCTCGGGTCTTATCTGTCGCGGCAGGGGCTGTTATTTCGAGAGGATTATTGCCCGGGTTTGGTGCCGCTGAGTTTGAATCTATATTGACCGTGGGGCCCGTGCTCGTTTGACCAGGCGTTTCTCCTTGTAGAGTGGGCAGGGTCGCTTTATCTCGTCTACAGACTTGACCAATGCAAGTAATATGGCTTCGAGACTGTCAATACGCTGGCGATCGCTGGATCCACTTTGATTACTGTCCATCATGAACACCGTTCTTACGTGAGGAGTGATGGAAGGAACGGTGGAGGATGTACCCTCCGAGTCATACCCATATACCGAGAAGTCATCGGGATATGTGGAAATATTGTCTTCTGGTTCAGACTCGGAGGGAGCAGCACTCCCAGCTTCAGAGCTTGCTTCGTCTTGGATGTCCTCGGGGACATCAGCGTTTGTTGCTCCTGATGGAATAGTCGTTTGTGCGGGCTCGGCTCCTTGAAACATCGGATTATTGTGGATGTTCGGAGGAGTGCTACCCCCAGCTCCTTCAACCCCCAGCGATGTGGATGACGTATTTTCCATTGCGGTAAATTTCGTCTTTGAACGGGTGTGTTGGAATACACCAGTAGAGGACAACCGTTTAGACGATAGTTTCTTTGCTGTAGTGGTTGATATCTTGGGACTGGATATACTCGTCTTCTTCCTTCTCTCTTCGGTCGGGACTTTTTGAGCGGAATTGCAGGAGACAACAGGAGGTGTCTCATCTTCTGAGTTCGGATGCTGTAGCCTTTGGAAGGCGGATGGCCAATCTTCCGTCATTGCCGCATTGTTGCAGCAGCAATTGACGATGATTTGGGTGCATCGATGTCCAAGCGAGGACTCTTTGCACACCGATACTCCTTCTCTTTCCTTGCGTTTGTGGAGAATCGTCTCCCGCAGGTTAGAGGAACCACTCCGTCTGTTTGTCGCCGGGGACTGGACTTGAGTAGTTGTATACAACTTTCCATCCGAGGCCCGTGTGATAGTCAACGGGACGCCCCGATAGTCAGAGGTTGGAACAGCTGACTGGGCTTGATGAGCCCGCGCTGCCCTAGACTTCCTCCTTTTAGCACTTGTGGGTGCGTAATAGGAGGAGTCCAAGTTGGGTGCCACAGAGTCTGGCTTATCATCCAGAGAATCATCAGGGTCGGGACCGTATGAGAGACGGTCGAAGACTGATCGAGAGAAGCGTGAAATGGACACTATGCGGCTAGAGTTAGGTACCGTGCAGGCTGTCTGCATGCGGTTGTCTTCTGCTGTTGAATGAGTTGTTTTTGAGCGACTAGGAGTCATGATCGTGCAGGCTGGCCGCATGCGGTTGGTGATTGCGGCCGCATGGGCTTTCTGCAAGCGATTAACTGCCGTAGCCTCATGTGTTTCATCCATGTGCTTGGCGACTGTAGCTGCATAAACTATGCGGCTGACAGATGTGACCGTATGATTTTTCTTCATGCGGCTAGCGGCTGTGGCCGCATGAGCTTTGTCCATGCGGCTAGCGGATGTGGCCGCATGAGCCTTTTTCACTCGGCTAGCACCACTATGCGGCTCAGTTCGCGTAGAGTTCCTCTTTGCCCCTGCAAGTCCAGCATCATAGTATTTTCTTCTGCCGGACTTGGGGACAGCACAGTTGTCTACGGTCTGAAGTGGGGCCACAGAAGAGTCCTTCTCGCCGTTTTGAGCAACAGAGGGTATCCCATCGGGAGGAGCAAATAATTTTGGCCTCCACTCTCTGCGAGCCTTTGTCGTGCGGGTGCGCTTCTGGACCGGGCCAGCGCTTCCTTCGGAGAGCATCTCTTCAAACGCTTGTTGGTCGAAGCGGACGACCATCTTTTGTTGCGTGGAGCCAAGTTTGGCTGCATCCGATTGCGTCACCAACTCCTCAGCCGTGGAGAAGTTTGTCCCCAGTAGAGTCGCCATCGTGTTTGCCATTGATTGTAAAAGTACAGAACAATTATCGGAGGACTGAACTTAGACTCACAATACAAACTCGCTTGTACAAAGAAAGCCTAGGGACGAAAACCTAGGTACAGCAGTCTAAGTACAATTGTTTATTTTAGATTCTGGGGGGTGACGATAGAGGCTCGGGAAGGCGACGACAGCCCTGCCTTACTCCTTGGACGATCGGTATGCAGTCTTGGCTCCTTGTGACAAGATGGTTGGCGTTGACGAAGAAATGCTCTTTTTGCTCCTCTGTTGCTCTTCTATCTTCTCTCTCTCTCTGTGTATTTTCTCTCTGATTATTGGGAGGGGGGTTTCTCTCTGTATATCTCCTCTCTGACCGTATATATTTTACAAGGGAATGGCACCCTGCTATTTATAATAATGGGGAAGCATCATTAGGGTTTGGCTGATTACACATTCTCAAAGTGGCGGCGGCCTGATGTTCAATCAATCTAGACAATTCGTTCTAGGCGTAAAGGATCTGGGCCATAAATGGGGGTAGCACTAAATCTTTTGAATAATTAATACTGATTGCTTTAAATCTTCATGATTAATTGTGTAGCTTGGATCTGCCGCCACATGTCCCATTGGTTCGATTAGGAATGATATGACCTGATCCTATTAATTATGAGGATATGGTCATTGGGATCTGGTAAATCTTTGTATCTCATAATTATCATTGCTGCCAGCTGTCATCGAATTTCTGCCACGTGTCTTGATGATAGACTCTGCCAAAGCCGTATGACATCCACGAACCGCATGAGACAGCGTCTCGGCGAACCGCATAGGTATAGCATTTGCGAGCCGCATGAGATGGTTCCTTGGTGAACCGTATAAGGGTAGCAACTGCGAGCCGCATGGGATGGCTTTTGGTGAGCCGCAGGAAGACGATCTTTGCCCGCCGCATGAAGCTATTTTTTACTGGAGCCGCATGGGAGTAGCCACGTGTCAACCTCGAATCACGTCAGAGATTTTCTCCTATTTCCCAAGAGTCTGTCATTATGGCAGGGCCATTATGATACTTTATGTCAGAGCCATCAGCTGTCAAATCATGTCAGAGCATTAAATAGGCAGACTGCTCGATGGCCAGCTGTGTGAAGGGGTCTTCGTGGGTACACGTGGCATTGAGCCGCATGTCTCTGTGAGCCGCATGTATCTCTGAATCACATGCGGCTAGTGGACTCCTTGAGTCGCAGGACTGCCTCTATGCAAGCCGCATGGACTCTTCTGTCCGAGCCGCATGAGACTAAGAGTCTCTCTGAACCGCATGGGACTGCTCCTGTATGAGCCGCATAGATCATCTTTCTGATATTTTTTATGCTTCTACACTACCTCACAAGAATTATCACTACTTCTAACCTCAGCTAGTAGGTCGATAAGTCTTTCTATTTTATCTGTGTACTCCTTGAGTACCTTCTTAGAGGTCTGGTATTTACTACGCAGCCTTCTATAATCCTCTAAGAGGTTAGAAAAGGCTTCACCTAGTTGCTCAAAGGTAAAATTATCATAAGCATCAAACAGGGGATTAGTGGTTACCTGATCGTAAGCCATCAAGCATACATTTGCAGCGTCATCTGATTGTTCATCTTCTGAGTAGCTAGTTTCACTTTCATGCCATATGCTTGTACTGGCATACCTTCTGGATGTAGATTTCTTTAGATAGCCTTTGTCATATTTGTTGCTTTTTCTGGTTGACAATAATATTATTGGACATTCTTTCTTTATGTGGCCTTTCTTCTTACAGCCATAGCAGATAGGATCTTCTTCATTGTCATCGCTGTTGTTGTTGCTATTGTAGAACTTTGTTCTTCTGTTGAATCTCATGAACTTCTTAAACTTTCTTACCATAAGAACTTGATCTTCAGAGTCAGAGTCACTATCGTCAGAATTATCTTCGAGAGTTCTTCTATGTTGAGCCTTGAAAGCGATCGACTTCTCGGACTTCTCCTTTGGTTCAGTATCTTCAAAGTCTTGAAGTTCTAGCTCGTGAGTGAGTAGCTTACCCATGAGTGTTTCGAGAGACATTATTGAGAGGTCATTTCCTTTAATAATTGTTGTAGCCTTTGGAATCCAGTTCTTCGTGAGAGCTCGTAGTAGTTTGCGAATCTTCTCATGGTTACTGTACTCCTTGCCTAATGATGACAGAGGATTTATAATATTTTGGAATCTCGTAAATATCTGAGTGATAGATTGTTTGGCTTCATTTTGAATGCCTCATACTCTTGAGTAAGTTTGTTGACCTTTGACTCCATGACTTGTGTTGTTTCTTCGTGGGTTACTTCAAGAAGTTTCTATACTTTATTTGATGTTGTGCAAGTAGACACCCTGTTAAATTTAGTCATGTCTAAAGCATAAAATAAAGCATTAATAGCACGTGCGTCAAGACTGGTCTTTTTTTTTCATCCTCAGTATACTTATCATGGGATTTTTCAACCAATACATCTTCAATAAGAATACGAGGAGGATTTCTATAGCCATCAATAACAATAGACCATAAGTCAAAATCTAGAGATTTCAAGAAGAAACTCATCCGTGTTTTCCAATAAATATAATTTGTACTGTCAAACTGTGGAGGTCTGTTTGTGGCTTGACCTTCACTTGTGAACTTTATCGTTGCCATGTGTTATACTTGAGCTATGTGTTTGCCATTGATTATCGAAAGAACAGAACAGTTTTATGGGAGGACTGAACTTTGATTCACAATACAAACTCGCTCGTACAAAGAGAGCCTAGAAACAAAATCTAGGAAAAGCAATCTAAGTTTAGTTTTTTGGCGGGTGACGGTAGAGGCTCGGGAGGGTGCTATCAACTCTGCCTCACTACTTGGACGATCGGACGTAGCTTCTGCTCTGGCAAGGAAATGCTCTCTGTGTGTGCGGGGGTTGCTAGTCTCTATGCTCGGGCTCTGCGTATATGACTTTGTGTGTTTGGAAGGGAACAACACCTTGCTATTTATATGATTGTGTGATGAGCGGGGTGTGCATTAATTGTGCCTTGAAAAGTGGGCGGTTGGGGATTGGTTAAGATTAACCTTGATCTATTTGTTGGAAATCAATCTGGGATTTTGAGTTGGTTGTAATAAATCTGCATTGTTATGATTTGTTGGTTGCTAAATCCGAGTGGATAAGTCTTAGTCAATCTTCTGCCACGTGTTCCAACTACCATTTATACTGCGAGCCACATGAATGGGGCATCCTGGCAGAGCCACATGAGTGTGGTAAGCTAATTGTGTCACGTGAGGGTGGCCTCACAACAGAGCCGCATGAGGATGGCCTCATAATCGAGCCGCATAAGGGTGGGCCCCACAGCCGAGCCGCATGAGGGTAGCCTCCAACTGAACCGCATTAGGGTAGCCGCCAACTGAGCCATATGAGGGTGGCCCCCACAACCGATCCGTATAAGGGTGGCCCCCCATCTGAACCACATAAGGGTGGCCCCCACAACTAAGCCTCATAAGGGTGGCCCCCCATCTGAACCGCATAAGGGTGGCCTCCAACTGAGCCACATAAGGGTGGCCTCATGTCAGAGCCGCATGAAAGTCTTTGAAATGATCCGCATAAGGAGCTTTGGAATTGGTGTATCGTGCCAGCTTTAAAGATTTTTCTTGTCTCTCTAAGAGCATGTCATTATGTCAGAGTCATTATTTTACCTTTATGTCAGAGCTGTCAGTCCTTTGTGTCAGAGCAGTCGCGTTGCGTCAGAGCATTTAATGAGCCAGCGGCACAGAGTAGTTATGATCAGCTGTAGAGGCCTATTTTTAACCGCATAGGGCCACATGGCTTCTTTCGAGCCGCATGGAGTTATCGGGGACTTTCGAGCCGCATGAAGCTCTAAGGGACTTTTGAGCCGCATGAAGCTCTAAAAGAGTTTTGAGCCGCATGAAGCTCTAAGAGATTCTTGAACCGCATGAGACTCCCTCCGTTTTGAGCCGCATGGACTTTTTTGTTCTTTTCCATGCTTCTACAAGACCCCCTTCAAAGTTTTCAATTTATAAAATTGAAATACTTTGAATAAGAAGTATGTCTATGTCCGCATAAGCTTTTCTTACCGTATAGACCCCTCTGGCCGTATAGGTTTTTCTGGTCGTATGGACTGTTCTGGCCGCATGGACTATTCTGGCCGCATAGGATGTTCTGGCCGCATGGATTACTCTGGCAGCATAGTGGTCCTATGCTCCGTAGGCGTTTCATTTAATTGCCTTTGATTTGCTTTGATTTAAAGCCATCTTTTGGGATAGGATCCCAAGAGTCAATTTTAAATATTTTAGATTTTTTTTGATGATTACGAGTAATCATTTGCATGCGGGGGATAGAAATCCAAGACTCGGCCTTATCTTCTAGGCAGCGCATAATGCGAAGCGTCCATCGATTTGCACGCCCCTCGTCAGCCTATAAATATGAGTACTTTTGGAAGAGTGAGACTCTTTACTTTCTTTTCTCTTTAACTTTTCCTGTCTTTAGTCGACGTCTTCTCTTCCATCTCTGATCATCAATGGCTCCAAAAGCTTCCTCTAGCGCTACGACAAAGGGTAAGGGAGCGGCTTCCTCATCGACCGAGGCGCCCACAGTTCATCCCGACGTTGACCCCGCCATTGATGGTAAGGATATTGGGAGAAATTATATGAACTCAAAATTTTAACCATCATGGCTACGTTGCATATTTTTTGTGCGGGCCTTCTTCGTCTTCATTGAACTGTTAAAGTTCATTGTGATGAATCTGCATACTGTGCTATATGTGCCGTATGTACATCTCATGTCCGAGTCGCATGGGGGTATGCCTCATGTCCAAGCCGCATGAGAGTCGTCTTGTTGGCCGCATAAGCACTCTACAAACTGTGCCTCATCGAGACCCATCGAACAGTGCCGCATAAGCTTCCTCTGAACTGTGCCGCAAAAGCTCACCTTAATCAGGGCCGCATAAGCTTCCTCTGAACTGTGCCACATAAGCTCACTTTAAATAGGGCCGCATAAGCTCCCTCTGAACTATGCCGCAAGAAGTTCCAACAAACAGAACCGCATAAGCTCCTTCGAACTGTGCCGCATGAGACCCCACCAAATCAGAGCCGCATAAGCTCTTTTAAACTGGGCCGCATGAGTATCCGCTAAACAGAGCTCCATAAGCTCACTTGAAATGGGCTGCATGAGGCCTCGCTAAACAGAGCCGCATAAGCTCACTTTAATTGGGCCGCATGAGGCACCATCAAACTAGAGCCGCATAAGCTCTTCTAAACTGGGTCGTATAAGCACCCACGTAATAGAGCCGCATAAGCTCACTTTAACTGGGCCGCATAAGCACCACCAAAATGGAGCCGCATAAGCTCCTTTAAATTGTGTCGCATAAGGACCAGCCAAATTAGAGCAGCATAAACTCGAAAACACTAAGCAGTTTTCCCTTGCCATCTTCTAACTTATTGTTTTGTCCTTTTTCAGTGAATCTGCCAGTCAATCCTGCGAGAGAACCTTTGGTAGGTCGAGCCCAATCTGCTGTGGGCGTTAGGTTCGACCACATAGTTCAGTATGTGGTGAACCAGCTTCCCAAAGACGAACCTGTGGAGAGGCTGAGATGTTAGAGTTATATACTAAAAGCATCACTTTTGTAGTAACCTTATTTCCTTAAATTTTGAATAAAAATCATATGGGCAAATGTTTGCATATTGTATTTGTTGCAAGTGTTAATGCAAATGTCTGATATTCTATATTGTAGATAATATGGTGTGTGGTGTCACACAGAAGATCATATTATCAGTTTCCTATGGCGTATATAAATAGTTCACAACCTAGATGGACTTGGACAATCTATTGGAAAGGTTGTAGTGTAATCTGGTATTAGTCTATCTTGACTATAGGTTTACACTAGTACACTTTGTGTGTATTGAACAGGACCACTTGAGGTTGTTCTCTTTGTACTGACTACATAAGAGAACAAACACCTCTGTTATTATGGATGCTTGTACTCTTAATCCGGATATAATAACGGACATGTATATGCAATGTGCATTACTTTGACTCATAAAAGAGTGAGATTTATTATGGATCAACAACCTCTATGAATTGGGTAATAACATTGTATGTATGATGGGCTGTTGATTATAAATGGAATCCATGTCCCGATACATCGGGTTGATTATGTCCTCTTAAGGAGCTCATAAGAATTGTCATGTAAACCCTGCAGGTGGATTATATCCGACATGATAAATAAAGTTGAGCGGTAATACTTAAGGATAAAAGATGTCGAATCAATATAGTTGTCAGTAACTTAATTTGATCGACGGACGTACGATATCTTAACATAGGGAGCCAAACGAGCATATAATAAAAGGAGCCCACAAACATAATTTGGGATTAGGGAGGTAGTGCAACAATAGCTCATTAGTGGACTGAGCTATTGTTAATGGGCCTAGATTGTGTGTTCGGGCTGAACACGGGATATCCAGATCCGTTAGGAGGCCTAACCCTAATTTCTCCTCATGGTCCCTGTCGTAGCCTATATATATCCTCTATTCTCTGGCCGCCAGATTACTGATCAGAAATCTGAAATTTTCTCTAAATTCGTGATTCACGTAAGGAGAGAAAGAGAGTGCTGCCAAGGAGAATAAAAGGTTGGGAGATCGTCGCCCACACGACGTCCAACTCGAGGAAGGAATACGTGCAGAAGATCTTGGGGTCGTCCGCTCGAGATTGCCAGGAATTACTTGTCTCCTTTCTGCCGCAGGTATAATTCGTGAACCCTAGTTTCTGCCTATGAAGGGTTGGAACACGTATTTGATCTGTTTAACTTTCTATCGATCAATACGCACACAAAAGGAAGGGTCCTGGGAATCTCCAGTTCCATCATGAGAGACATTAAAAACCAGTCCTTCTTCTTTATCTCGGGGATGATGAACTCAGGGCTGTTGGGGTGAAAACACCTGAAACCTGCGTTCCTCTTCGGGGACGTCCTGACTGTGAAGAAAAAAGAAAAGAAAAGAAAAAGGGAACCGAAACAAAAGAAGGAAAAGCCGACTATAGCTCGGCATTACACAATTCCAAGAGGCGGTTTCTCACCAAGGTAGTACCCCGCTCAAGCCTCTGTCTAGCTTGGCGCTCAGCCTCCTGAGACAATTGTTCCGCGTTATTCAAGTACATATATGCCTGCCAGTCATTCTCCATCTTCTTCAGGACAAGTTCCAGATTGGCAGAAGCTCTACTAAATCTGTCAGCCTCCTGAATAGCAACCCCTTTCTCAGTACGAGCAGCTTAGAGCTCGGACTCCAGGAAGGCCAGCTTTCTTTGGAGCTCGAGGATCTGCTCCCGGGTATCAGTTACCCCGCTGGAGGCAGCCGCTTCCCGAACTGCACAATCTTCAGTCCGACGGCTCCATTGATCGTACAACTGAGTCAGATCTCGGCGGTCCCTCAATATAGTTAGCTTGAGCGATTCTCGAGCAATCCTTACCTTTTCTATCGCGGTTGTGAGGAAAGTACGCTTTTGATCTATTGCCACTGATAGATCAGCTTGTCGCAGTACGTGAAACTGGGCCACAAGACGATCGGCCTCTAACAGCTTAGGCACCAGAAGTGCCGCTACTCCCGTCCCACCGGGAAGTGTTCTAAGGATATTAATTTGGCCACCGGCACATTGACGGGCCATGGCAAAGGGAGTCCCCCTCTCCACAGCTGCCTTAATCCCTCTCTTCAGGTGGCGGTGAAAGTTGTTGACCACATCCTGGGACACTTCATCCAAAACTTCTGTAGAGGACGGCATCAAAGGGAGTGTGGCGGGCAGTACTGAAGGAGTAGCCTCAGAACTTGCCGTCCTCGCCACCAGGGAAACGAATTCTGTGCGAAAAGATGCATGAATAGCAGCTAGCTCCTCTTCCGCCGCCCGAAGAGCCTGGATACTTGACAGGGCGGAAAGGTTAACCCCCGAAACCATATTCGCAGAGGAGGGCACAGGAAGCGTCGTCCCTTGCCGCAGTTGTACTGTCACTTGGGCTCCCGAACTTGACCCAGCTGGAGGCCCTTTAATACAAGTTGGAAAAGAAGGAGGCACACGTGCTTCCATCAGATCCCCTTCGGCAGAGTCCGCCTCGGCAATATCCGTCACCAACAATAAATGGGTGGGACCTGTACGTCCAAGGCAACCATTAATCCACGTGACCCGAAGGACAGGATGATAAAGAAAATATGCCTCCTCATAAGTTAAGATTTGGCTTATCTTACCAGGGAAAGAGCATGGGGGCAGCAGCTCGTTCGCAGCTGGCATAGTCTCCCCACCCGCGGCTTCCAAGTCAAATTCAACTGGTTCCTCTGCTCCAGCCACCCCTGAAAAGGAGCTAACCAGGTCAGTGTCATCCTGTTGAAATTCAGTTGTCTCAGGGACAGGTGTAGTAGAGCCCCCGTCCCCATGGATTGAGGTCTCAGCAAGGTGAGACTCCCCAGCCGCCTCTGGAAGAACTCCAGCATAAATGATAGCGGTGCACATATCATTGACCAAAGTAGACAGGGCCGGATCGACCACGACAGTCGAGTCCCGAGAAGCAGACTCCTCTGACACCTACAAAGAGCAAAAGGAAAAAATGATTAGGCCATAACTTAGAAAAGGAAGGAGAAGGTAGTTGAAATTCCAATCACCTCAGAAATAGCGTCAACGTCATCAATAAACAGCCTGCGACGTCTTACCGCAGCCCGTTTCATGGAAAAGTACTTGCCATCGTGGGTGGACATACGTCTGCCTCATTTGCACGAAACACCAGGCACAAAAGGTGGTTGATCCTCCACCTCTTCGTTCGGCACAGTAGGTGTGTCATCCCCAGTTTTCAGAAACAGGAGTATTTTTGTTATTTTACATTTTTAAATATTTTTAAAATTTATTTTATTATTTATGATATTATTTTGGGGTTGAAATTTATTTTATTATTTATGTTATTGTTTTGGGGTTATTTGAGTCGGGTTCGAATTTCAACTCAATCCGACTTGAAACGGGGACCCGGGGGGGTAGTTGACTCTAGTGGGACCCACACACTAGTTAGGCATGGCCCACATCATATTAATTTTAGTTCACATGATATTAATTTTAGTTAGTAGTTAGACTAATTATTTATGGATAGGTTTAGTTTAATTAGAGACTTAAACTAGACTAAATTGACCTCAACCTTTAACCCATTCCTAATTTAAATCAAATAGATTAGTGGAGGACATTTTGGACATTCAAATAGGGGACACCTCACCCTTTTTGGGCAGCCACCTATGGGGGGGATAAGGACTGAGTCACTCCTTCATTCATTTGTTTTTATCCACTTTCTCTCTCTTGTTCTTCCCCAAATTAATTTAGAGATGAACCTCCATTGATTTCATCTTCAAATCAACCCCTTCTTCCACCAAATCTTCTTCATTTCCCCTCTACTCCATGGTTAGAGGGTGCTAACAAAGTTTGGGAGGATTCGGAGCTCGTTCGTGTCCTTTTAGAATCTCTACGTGTCGGTGTCGTGTCAGAAGGATTTTCTTTTGAATTTCTCTTCCGGAAGGTATAATCTCTTCTCTAATCCATCCCTACATGCATATAAGAATATTTTGAACCCATAGGAATGACCCCCATAGTTGTATCTCTATTTGTGTTCCTTTTGTGTCCATTTGGAGGTCATAGGAGTGTCCTTTGTGTTGTGGTTGTGTCCATGTGGGAAAACCCCAAATTTGGACACACTATGTGTTGTTGTTATGTATGAATAAATTATTACATATTTAATCTCATATTTTTGTATTGGAGATGTATTCTATAGTGTCTCATATATATATATATTAGTGTAGAGAGTGAGTTCTTGATATATTATGTTATATACTTGTGTTTCTTTTGTCTCAAACTACCTAAATTTGTTATAATATTTATCCACGTTTTTAGTAGAAATAGCAACTTAGAAATGTCATAACTTTTAGCTTAAAACTGCGATTTATCTCCCGTTTTTTAAAAAGAACCGTATCAAAGTTAGCTTTTCAAATATATATTTTAATAAGCCAAATTCGTTCTGAAACTTTCTGTAAAAGTATTTGAGTGTCAGCTGTATGAAAGACGAACGCGTTTCGGTGTTTTTGCGATTTCGGGAGCTTCTGGACATGAAAATGTGATCCGTTTAAAGTTTCGGAAAGCTAACCCAAAGATCTATAACATAATTTGATCCTAGAATTTAATGAATGCTTAATTTGTACAATATTGATTTTAAGTAGAAGATTACTATACGATATATACATTTTGTGTATCCTTGTATGTACAAATATGTATGTATGCATGTGTATATATATATGTGTGTGTGTGTTAAGAGAATGTAATATAATATAGAGTATACATAAATGATATAATGTATGAAAGTATATAATGTATTCAAATATGTTTGTATAGGTGCATGAATGAATGAATGAATGAATGCGATGCATGAATGAATGGATGAAGTGAAAGCATGTGGGTAATGCAAGGTATTGAAACATGTATGCAAGTATCCATATGTATGTAAGTAACGTAATCAAGTATGAATGTATGCTATATATGAATGCCAACATGATAGGAATGTATGATGCCATATTAGCACTTAGCACCATGTTCATATATTAAAACCCCCTTCTACATGTTGACAGTAACCCCAAGCATGAATACACATAAAACCTACTTACTGTTATGAGTAAACCCTTTGATGTATAAATAAACCCTTTTTGTTATGATTAACACCCGCACACACACATGCTAAACCTATACTTTACATGTTATTTCTTCTATGTGACACAATGAACCCTTGCTAAATGTTATCCTTCTAACATAACCCCCTCACACTTGAACACATTGTACTGCTATGTACACATTGCCATATGCACATTCATGTATCACTCACTTCTTGTCTTTATGCACTTTGCTTGTAATAAAATATATATCAATATATATGTAATGTGTGTTTGATAACTTGTGTAGCTTTGTGATTTTGTATGAGTGATAGTCTAGGCTTGGTTAGGCCTAATGAGACTTGTTAGTCTAGGTTTAGACCTAGTACTGCCTAGTTAACGTAGTTTGACTAGTACGGTTGACCAGAGTTGACCAAGAGTTGACTTTGACCTAGAATGACCTAGAATCATGTAGAATGCATAGTAGAGCTTTATTTTACCATTTTGGACTTGTTGTGACTTGTGCTGTTCTAAATAGGAGCCAGATACCTCTCCTCGGACAGTACATTTCCTTTGGATATTCAGATAGCAAGCGAGTACATTCTCTGATCATTTTATATCTTGTTTAGGATTATATTTCCTGCTTTAGATTACTTTACATGATGCTGATACGTTGGAAACACGGATTAGTACTATATGGATCTTGTTGTGCGATGTTATCCCCTTAGCGGATACATCGGGTATTCGTATTCGTGTACTTTATCGTGAGCATCGTGTACTCTTTATATTCGTTACATTCGTGTACGAAACGTATGAAATCGTGTATAATCATGTTTTCACATGACCTTCGTGTAGAATAACATAACTTAGCTATATCCTTGTGTATTGATTGGGGCGGGGGAGTAGAAGTGGTTATGTAAACAATCCAGTAGATTACTCGTGTACAAACCTCTCTAGATTACTCGTGTACAATATCGTATCGTTTACATAACCATCTTGTGCCCTAAATCACTAGTCACTATTAGTTCTCTATATATTGTATCTATTTATTTATAGTCTCCCTTTTTCATCATGTTATTTCTTCAGATCCTGTATCTTACTCTCTAGCATGTTTATATTTCCTAACCTGTTATGATATTGTTGAGATGTACTGTACTCGCTCATGTCCTGACTGGGCCTGTTGATAAATTTTACAGATAGCTTGGAGGTTGCCTGCTAGCCTAGAGGAGACACAATAGAGGTTGTATAGGTAGCTAGGGTTTTGCTCATAGTTTATTTTCGGTTGTCTTGAGTTGTATTTATGGATTACTGTATTTGAACTTTGAGATGTATTTCTGGGTTTGTGTATCTTAGACACTTAGAATTCTATCTGCGGTATCTCTTTTGGATTTCATGTTTTATCTATCTTTATCAAGCTCTACCATAGATGTGATTGAGACTGTATCTGCTATGTCACCTCCATTCGGAGAGTATATACTGTACAGGTACCTTTATTTTGTTAGATGTTTGACCTAGGACAGCGTTCTACCGCCGACACTGCGGCGTAGGCTGGGCGCTGTTACGTACTCGTGCCCTTACTCGTGGTTGCGGGTCGTGACACGTTTTTAGTGGTGGCCCATGCTGATTGAGTTTGTGTAGTGGTATTCGAACTAGAGTACCACTACAGCCTGCAGTAGGATTATTTTATATTTTTGAAGGTACTCAATCACAGTTAGGATCCCTTGAGAGATTCCTGGGACGACCCTTGAGAATCTTATTTTAAATTCGATTTGAAAACTCTTCTTCCCTTGATTTGATTTATCTTTACTTTCTATTGTTGAATTTTAGTTTGTATTTATTAATTTTGATGGATGATTGTTGAATTTTGAATCTTGATGTTAGCTGTTGCATCCGAGTTTGTATTTACATGATTTGATAGATTTTTGTTCATTTTTGAATCATGATGTTCGTTGATAAATTTGATTTTTGGGTATCCATTGTTGATTTAATTTGATTTTTGTCAAGATGAAATTATATGGGCTAGGTCATCTAAGTTACGGAATCTAGTCTTCTACAGTCACATTAGCCAGCATGGTGAGGACATATAGTCTGACTTTCGATATATTTCTCGGGTGTGGGAATTTAAGGTTTTTGCAGCCAAGCTAGCGGCATCGCGAAAATTTTAAATACCACGATTCTAGAGGTATATGCCTAAGTCGAGGACTTTGTGATTATCGTAGCCTTGCTTACTAGTATGACGAGGATTTATAGCACCATGGTTTTGGATAGACGCATATGATTATCAAATTGTACCTTAAATATTTTTGAACATGTTTTATCTACTTTTGTTTCAGCCCTTCAAAAAATAAAGAATTATTATTTGTTTTGTTTTGTTTTGTTTTGTTTTGCTTCTCATTATTTAACTTAGGAGTAGCTTTAGCTATTTTTTTTAATAAACCTTTGTGTAACTTCTTGCTATGAGTTTCTTCATAATACAATGAATCGATGATTTTGCTAGACCTTATCTTGGATTTGATATTATAGCTCTGGTTTCAAAATGGTTCTTCTTTAAAATAGATAAGCAGAACAGATTTTATCGTTATTTTCTTCTTTCTATTATTCTTGTATTAAATAATAATAATAATTAAACTGTCGTGATTACATCAATCACCTACTTTACAATCTTGGTAGGAATCTAAATGTTGGTCTTGACGTAGAATTTGATTTTTATAATGGGACATGAAATATATATAGTGGACACTTGCCTGACACGTATGCATGCTAAACTTTGATTCCCACCTATCTAAATACATATTAATATGTCGTTGATGTTTAAATTTTCAAAACCCCAATATTTCTGGTTCTCTGATTTTTCTATCTTAAACTCGTAATTTAAATATAAATTTCATATTTTTAGTTATGTTTACATCACTGCACATGTATGTTATATATATGGTTTCAATTCAAAAAAAAATAGTTGAGTTTTGTGTTTGAAATTGTCAAATATAAGACTGTGTGCATATTAACCCTTAATACTTGATCTTAAATGTTAGTTCAATTTGCTATTTTATTTTTTTAAATGTAATATTTTGAGCTATATACATTGTGGTATGTAGGAATATAAATTTAGGTTTCATATTCTTACATGTTAGGTGGTGATAAACATTGGGTTGGTTGATGTTCAAAATTCTCCAAAATCCTAAAACTGAATACATGTTAACATTTTCACATTAATTTTCAATGTTTAGTTCAATTTCAGATTTAATATGTGATATTGAACTGTATGCATAGCTAAATGTATGGATAGTATGTTAGGTTTTCTTCTCCATCATGTTAGGATGTATTGGAAGCATTGAGTTAGTTGTGATGTTTCAAACCCCTAAAATCTGAAACTGCATTATGTTAATATTACACTGGTTAAAATGTTAGCTCATTTTTGGATTTTTTATGTAAATGCTGAACTAAAACTGGGTTTAACCTTTCAATACTAAAGCTATAACCCTGTACAAGGACACACACACTCTAACATAGTATACACTGCCATGTAACCTAACCCTTCCTCTCTATGTTATGTTCATATATCTATATAGATATATATAGAGTTTATGCATACATGTTATAATGTATATAGATACATAACTAAATCTCTACCTCTTTATATATACATATATACATGGTTAGCCATGTATGTTATGAGCAAATGAGTTGTGTATTGTAGATTGTTTAACCAATATGCCATGATTAGTGTAACTTGATAGTTATTGTTTGAAACCCAAATCCTCCTATGTACTTTCATGTATATTTCACATACAAACACACCTATTATCTAACCATATGAACATGTCCACATACACCCATACACACACGAACTACATAACTTGTACATAATGCTAGCTTTCCCTCTCTAACACTCTCTCTATATATATAATGTGATTGGATTTCAATGCATGACATTTGTGCTTTTAAAATTTTGATTTTAATTTTTCTTTGAATAGTACCCCTTTATAGATAATTGGTAGTTATCTTTATTTTTGTTAAGTACCAGTTTTTATATAGGGTGGTAGACTGCCTTACATTTTTGATGATTTGTTATTTTTGTAACTTTTCTAGTTTAGCACCCTAGATTGCTTGTGTTTTTGATACCCTATGACCGTTTTGGTTTAGCATGACTAGTATACCTAGATGAGACTTTCGCTACCACCGTATGACATGATCCTGTATGTCGTCCTTTTAAATCATATAATTTGTTTAAGTTCTGGGACTTTGATTGTGGGGGTTTGACCTAGAAGGAGTATGAACATTTTAATTTCGAGGACGAAATTTTTCTAAGGTAGGTAGACTTGTAACACCCAGTTTTCTAAAATGAGGGTAATTTTGAAAATTTGTAATTTTAATCATTTATTGATTTGACATTTAAATCATGATATAATTTTTGGTAATTTTTTTAAATTATTTTAAAACTATTTAAAATCATGACTTGTGATTTTGATGTTTTGCTAGTGAAACCCTAGAGACTGTTTGACCTAGAGCCTAACCATGTGATTAGGATGTTTTAATGTCATTTCTGGCCTAAGGATATTTTGCATTTGACCTCTTTGAATTATTTTGATATTTATTGCGTTGGTGATTGTTGATTTTGACCTTTGATAGGCGTGATTTTGTGATAGTTTTGTGTCCGTATCGGACACGTATCAATTTTTATTTACAAATGTTTGATGTGCCTCCAAGAGATTTTTTTATTGCTGATTTTTTTTAAAAGTATTTGAATGAGATTGTTTTCTGCATGTGTTTCCTGTGATTGCTTTGTTTTAATTTCGAGGACGAAATTTTTTTTAAGGTGGATAGATTTGTCATCCCCAGTTTTTAGAAACAGGGGTATTTTTGTCATTTTACATTTTTGAATATTTTTAAAATTTATTTTATTATTTATGATATTATTTTGGGGTTGAAATTTATTTTATTATTTATGATATTGTTTTGGGGTTATTTGAGTCGGGTTCGAATTTCAACTCAATCCGACTTGAAACGGGGACCCGGGGGGGGGGGGGGTAGTTGACTCTAGTGGGACCCAAACACTAGTTAGGCATGGCCCACATGATATTAATTTTAGTTCACATGATATTAATTTTAGTTAGTAGTTAGACTAATTATTTATGGATAGGTTTAGTTTAATTAGAGACTTAAAGTAGACTAAATTTACCTCAACCTTTAATTCATTCCTAATTTAAATCAAATAAATTAGTGGAGGGAATTTTGGACATTCAAATAGGGGACACCTCACCCTTTTTGGGCAGCCACCTATGGGGGGGATAAGGAGTGAGTCACTCCTTCATTCATTTGTTTTTATCCACTTTCTCTTTTTTGTTCTTCCCCAAATTAATTTAGAGATGAACCTCCATTGATTTCATCTCCAAACCAACCCCTTCTTTCACCAAATCTTCTTTATTTCTCCTCTACTCCATGGTTAGAGGGTGCTAGCCAAGTTTTGGAGGATTCGAAGCTCGTTCGTGTCCTTTTAGAATCTCTACGTGTTGGTGTCGTGTCGGAAGGATTTTCCTTTGAATTTTTTTTCCGGAAGGTATCTCCTCTAATCAATCCCTACATGCATATAAGAATATTTTGAACCCATAGGAATGACCCCCATGGTTGTATCTCCATTTGTGTCCATTTCGTGTCCATTTAGAGGTCATATAAGTGTCCTTTGTGTTGTGGTTGTGTCCATGTAAGAAAACCCCAAATTTGGACACACTATGTGTTGTTGTTATGTATGAATAAATTATTACATATTTAATTCATATTTTTGTATTGGAGATGTATTCTATAGTGTCTCATATATATATTAGTGTAGAGAGTGAGTTCTTGATATATTATGTTATATACTTGTGTTTCTTTTGTCTCAAACTACCTAAATTCGTCATAATATTTATCCACGTTTTTAGTAGCAATAGCAACTTAGAAATGTCATAACTTTTAGCTTAAAACTCCGATTTATCTCCCATTTTTTTTGAAAGAACCGTATCAAAGTTATCTTTCCAAATATATATTTTAATAAGCCAAATTCGTGCTGAAACTTTCTGTAAAATTATTTGAGTGTCAGCTGTACGAAAGATGAACGCGTTTCGGTGTTTTTGCAATTCCGGGAGCTTCCAGACACGAAGATGTGATCCGTTTAAAGTTTCGGAAAGCTAACACAAAGATCTATAACATAATTTGATCCTAGAATTTAATGAATGCTTAATTTGTATAATATTGATTTTAAGTAGAAGATTACTATACGATATATATACATTTTGTGTATCCTTGTATGTACAAATATATATGTATGCATGTGTATATATATATGTGTGTGTGTTAAGAGAATGTAATATAATATAGAGTATGCATAAATGATATAATGTATGAAAGTATATAATGCATTCAAATATGTATGTATAGGTGCATGAATGAATGAATGAATGAATGCGATGCATGATGAATAGATGAAGTGAAAGCATGTGGGTAATGCAAGGTATTGAAACATGTATGCAAGTATCCATATGTATGTAAGTAACCTAATCAAGTATGAATGTATACTATATGAATGCCAACATGATAGGAAAGTATGATGCCATATTAGCACTTAGCACCATGTTCATATGTTAAAACCCCCTTCTACATGTTGACAGTAACCCCAAGCATGAATACACATAAAACCTACTTACTGTTATGAGTAAACCCTTTGATGTATAAATAAACCCTTTTTGTTATGATTAACACCCGCACACACACATGCTAAACCTATGCTTTACATGTTATTTCTTCTAAGTGACATAATGAACCCTTGCTAAATGTTATCCTTCTAACATAACCCCCTCACACTTGAACACATTGTACTGCTATATACACATTGCCATATGCACATTCATGTATCACTCACTCCTTGTCTTTATGCACTTTGCTTGTAATAAAAATATATATCAATATATATGTAATGTGTGTTTGATAACTTGTGTAGCTTTGTGATTTTGTGTGAGTGATAGTCTAGGCTTGGTTAGGCCTAATGAGACTTGTTAGCCTAGGTTTAGACCTAGTACTGCCTAGTTAACCTAGTTTGACTAGTACGGTTGACCAGAGTTGACCAAGAGTTGACTTTGACCTAGAATGACATAGAATTATGTGGAATGCATAGTAGAGCTTTATTTTACCATTTTGGACTTGTTGTGACTTGTGCTATTCTAAATAGGAGCCAGACACCTCTCCTCGTACAGTACATTTCCTTTGGACATTCAGATAGCAGACGAGTACATTCTCTGATCATTTCATATCTTATTTAGGATTAATTTCCTGCTTTAGATTACTTTACATGATGCTGACACGTTGGAAACACGGATTAGTACTATATGGATCTTGTTGTGCGATGTTATCCCCTTAGCGGATACATCGGGTATTCGTATTCGTGTAATTTATCATGAGCATCGTGTACTCTTTGTATTCGTTACATTAGTGTACGAAACGTGTGAAATCGTGTATAATCATGTTTTCACATGACCTTCGTGTAGAATAACATAACTTAGCTATATCCTTGTGTATTAATTGGGGCGGGGGAGTAGAAGTGGTTATGTAATCAATCCAGTAGATTACTCGTGTACAAACCTCTTTAGATTACTCGTGTACAACATCGTGCCGTTTACATAACCATCTTGTGCTCTAAATTACTAGTCACTATTAGTTATCTATATATTATATCTATTTATTTACAGTCTCCCTTTTTCATCATGTTATTTCTTCAGATCCTGTATCTTACTCTCTAGCATGTTTATATTTCCTAACCTGTTATGATATTGTTGAGATGTACGGTACTTGCTCCTATCCTGACTTGACCTGTTGATAAATTTTACAGATAGCCTGGAGGTTGCCTGCTAGCCTAGAGGAGACACAATAGTGGTTGTATAGGTAGCTAGGGTTTTGCTCATAGTTTATTTTCAGTTGTCTTGAGTTGTATTTATGGATTACTGTATTTGAGATTTGAGATGTATTTCTGGGTTTGTGTATCTTAGACACTTAGAATTCTATCTGCGGTATCTCTTTTGGATTTCATGTTTTATCTATCTTTATCATACTCTACCTTAGATATGATTGAGACTGTATCTGCTATGTCACCTCCATTCGGAGCGTATATACTATACTGGTACCTTTATTTTGTTAGATGTTTGACCTAGGACAGCATTCTACCGCCGACACTGTAGCGTAGGCTGGACGCTGTTACGTACTCGTGCCCTTACTCTAGGGTGCAGGTAGTGACAAGGTGGCTGGTCCTCCACCTCGTCATCCGAAGAGTGCGACGAGTCATCGACGTCCTGCTCATCACCCTCTTCGTCCGCCGTAGTGGACTCCGAGTCCGGCACAAGAACCCTATTCGCCATTCTCTTTCTCTTCTTAGATCCTTCGGGCTTCTCGTCCAAGCCAGTACTAGCAATGAAGCTGGTACTCATATCGAAGTTAACAGGAGGCTTGCTCGCCGCAACATGATAAAGGGCCGCCATGTACAAAATCTCCCTTGACGACTTAGCGTCAGGGACCGAGAAGCTAGCCCGGGTATAGACCGCATTGTAATAATGCCAAGCCTTAATACAATCGATGACGCTGCCCTCAAAGCCCAGGCAAGCGCTGGGGCAATCAAGGAACAACTAACTATACCCGAATTGACGGGAAAACCTACTGGGCAAATAAGGCTCCAGGTATACGTTATTTTGGTAACGATATACTAGGTACGCGGGGCGAATATTGTGCAGCCAAAGAAGCATCTTCTCAGATAAGAGGTGGGGAGGTCCAATGCAGTCAACGTGTACCCCCCTCACTTCTCTAGCGATAAATTGAGGAAAAGAAACAAAAAAGTCGGGCCCGTCAACTCTCGCTAGTGCCCTCCGACAGGCTGGCATGGTGTCGTACTCCCAAGGCTGACGACGGTATCGAAAAAGGAAGGCGTCATCGGCGGTAACATCATCTTCTGTTACGGGCCTCATCAACGACCGGTAATGCAGCAATAACCACCCCATGAGATAATGGTATGGTAGCTCTATCTGCTCAAAGTCCAGTATCATCTCGCGAGCAATGACTTTAGACGAAAGGGCACGGAGGCAGTGGTGTATGCTACACACCATGGCCGGAAGAAGGGCCAGTCTGACTTTGAAGACCAGCTTCACGGTCGGGAGAATGAAGTGGCGGCTAATCCTTTCAATGGAACCAGCCCCCCCTGAGACTACACAATTTCGTAGCCACACCATCAAGAATTCGGCCAAAAGTGCCTTCTCAGACATCTGCCGGGTACCGTGGTGGAAATAGCTAAAGGAGTCAGTACGACTACCAAATCTGTCTTTGGTGGACCTCGACCTATTGGCAGTCGACATCAAGCGGCTTATCTCCTCCTGGGTCTGAGGACCCCGGGAAGAATCACTGTCGAAGGGACTTAATTTGAAGAGATACGCGACCCAGGACGTGGTATGGGGGGCGTTCCCTTCTGAGCTATTGTTCTTCTTGATAGTAGTCTGGTGACAGATGCCATGGTGGCACAGCAGTTCCCCGTACACGGCGATAAAACCTGGGAATCGGCGATCCAGATCCTCGGGTTCCTCGTTTGTCGAGGTGTATACTTCAAAAGCCTCACCCCCCCCCACGGCAGCTTAGAAACAGCATGCATTTCATGGAGGGCAAGTCCCAACTCCCCTCCAGTCGCAAAAAAGGTTCCCGTATACGGGTTATACATCTCCAAAAGAGCCATGAACAACGGCTTGTTAATAGACAACCCGTAACAGGTACCCCGGATGGCGTAATAGAGGTCAATCTCCCTAAGGAATTCCTCGTATTTTCTCAGGATCGACGAGGTAAGGTTAGCCCACGTAGGGATGGGGTTCATCCAATTCAGCAGCGACAACCTGCCCACAAGATAAGACCCCTTGCAAGCGAGCTGATTCAAGAAGGTATCAGCTTGAGTAAAAGTAAAGTTGGGACCAGATACGTTTATGAAGGTACCCGGAATCAGTCCCATCACACTCCGACTGACCGAGTCCCTGCTCGCACATGCTGACCTCATATTCCTATTATAGTGGATGTTGTCCCCGAACATCCCCGACTGGGTTGGAGTTAGGGAGCCCACCATTTTCCTGCTCAACGGCACCATATTGAACCACGAAAGGGGAAAATATCGTTCCATCTCGAGAATATGGATCTCTACCCCGTCCATAGTAAAGTCCCAGCTCTCAGAAATGTCCAGAACTTGGGGGTTCTTTATGGATAGAGCATCCCCAAAGAGAAAGGCTGGTTTCAGATACTCTCCATCCAGTCTCCCCGAATTCATCATAGTACAAAGAAAGTGGGAAGGCTGGTTATTGATAGCAGCCAACCTCTCCAAAGGCTCATTGGTGGAAAGCTGATCCGTCACATGTCAAATTAAGCCGTCAAGTCGCACACCCACGGCAAATTGTGCTGAACCTACGAAAAGCTCTCATGCCGGATTGGTTGGGAGGTTCACTGAAAAAGGACAAAAGAAACAGGATTAAAAGATGGTTAAAACGAAACCACTAAAAGTTTCTCAAAAAGAAGATCCTATGAGCCTATGCGGCTCGGATCAACGAAACCTTATGTGGCCCAATTCAGCTGGGTTTTCATGCGGCACAGCTTCAAAAGAGCCTATGCGGCTTGGGTCAACACAGCCTCATGCGGCCCAATTCAGTCGGGAGTTCCATGTGACACTGAGTCGATAGCTTATGCGGTTCAGTTGAACTTTTGCGGTTCTATCTAGCAGAAGAGATTATGCGGCATGACTTAGCAAAATTCTATGCGGTCCAGTTTGTCAGGAACATATGCGGTCCCGTTCAAAGGGGGCTTCATGCGGTTCAAATCCAGAAATGCTCCTACGGCTCAAATCCTTCTCATACGGCTCAAACACAGAGCATGCCCTATGCGACTCAGATATGAAAGGGTCATGCGGCCCATATAACATATGCGGCTCCATCATGGTCGAACTTTGGCGGTTTAATAAAGACTAATGATGAAGGCTTATGCATAAATTATGGAACAGAGCCCTGGGTCCGTAGGGTTCAAAGTATTCAAATCCAATCCTTACCCTTGAAAGCAGGGTGGATGTCCGGGTGTACTTCGATACGGCACCCGACGAGGAAGCCGCTTTCTTGTCCTTTGCAGCAGCAGAGGCGACCTTGGAAGACTTGGCGGCCATTTTCGACGGTCGGAGAAGGGAGATAAGGAAAGAAAATTGAGACAACAATAGTTGGGGACGAAAGAGAAAGTAAAGAAATCACTCCGACTGAACTCGTCCCTATTTATAAACAAAAGCAGGGCGTTTCGATTCCCGTACAGCACACAAAAAAATGACTCTTCGGTTATCGAGGCGAGCCGTCTAAAATGAAGGCCAAAACTCCTAGGATCCTGCCCCGAAAGTGGCCTTAAAACTGACAGCAGATCAACAACATTTTTCCACACGTGGCAGGATGACGTGGCGAGGAGCTCATGCGGCCAGAACAGCCTATGCGGCCCGAAAGTCCATGCGGCTGAGACATCCATGCGGCCGAAACATCCAGCAGCCAAGACATCCATGCGGCCAGGACATCATATGCGGCCAAGAGAGTTTATGCATAGCCATGCTTCTTTATTCAAAGTATTTCAATTTTGCAAATTGAAAACTTTGAAGGGGGTCTTGTAGAAGCATGAAAAAGAATAAAGAAAGATCCATGCGGCCAGGAGACCCCATACGGCTCAGAGAGCTCATGCGGCTCAAGGATCTATACGGCTCAATCGTCTATGCGGCTCGTACAAGTCCCATACGGCTCAGAGAGGAGCCACGTGGCCTGCAAAACAGCTATTCCCTTTGTCCTTTACTACATTAAATGCCACGACGGCTGACAGCTCTGACACATGACAGCTCTGACACAAAGTTACAATTATGACTCCGTCATGATGGCAAACTCCTAGGAAAACGAAGGAAATCTCTGACACGATCCTCCGAGATCTAGAAACTATCATGCGACCTTGACACGTGGACAGTCGCATGCGGCTCAAGTAGAGACCACCCCATGCGGCTCAGGCCGAGGCTGTCCCATACGGCTCTGACCGAAGCTATCCTACACGGCTCAAGCAGAGGCTACCTTATGCGGCTCACGAGGACTATCTCCATGCGGCTCACTGAGAAGCCACCCATTATACGGCCGCCTACGCTCATACGGCTCCGATTATCACCATGCGGTTCAAATGTTCATGGGCCACTCCCAAACAGCCTTGACACGTAGCCAGCCTTATGCAGCTCAGTGGGGAGCAATCCTCATGCAGCTCATATTTCCTCAGTGACTCGTGGTTAAGACATGTGGCATGATAGTGGGACACGTGGCAACAAATTGATCAAAATCCATCAACAAATCCTAATAAAATATTGGGATTAAATCAGATCATTTGCAATCAAGAAAATCAATGACACGTGGCGAGAAATCCGAGATTGGCATGACAAATCAGGAGGATTTATGTCAATCATCATTAATTACCCACAAAAGATTTGATACAATCACATTAATTGTTCAAATCTACTATATCCAAGATGAACGGCCCAGATTCATTGAGCCTTAGCCACCGACTTTTAGGAATGGGCAATCATTACAAACTCTAGTGATGCCCCCCTACTCTTATAAATAGCAAGGTGCCATTCCCTTGCGAAAAGGGGGAGCGTCTAATATATTTTTTGCAAAAAAGGAGATTCCCTGATTCTTGCAAAAAAGAAGGCACAGAGATCCAAAGAGCCAGAGAGAGAATATTTAGAGATCGAAAGGAGAGCATTTCTTCATCAACGCCAAGCAGTTCTTCTACAGAGCCAAGGCTGCACCCGATCGTCCAAGGAGTAAGGCAGAGCTGCCGTCACTTTCCCGAGCCTCTACCGTCACCCTCCAGAATCTAAAATAAACAATTGTACTTAGATTGCCGTACCTAGGTTTTCATCCCTAGGCTTTCTTTGTACAAGCGAGTTTGTATAGTGAAGTAAAAGTCCGGTCCTCCGATAATTATTCTGTTCTTTTATATTTTATGACAAACAATGAGTGTCGGGATTCTTGCTGTCGGGATTCTTGCTGTCGGGATTCTCCCAGCGACGGCTGAGGTTCCTCCATTTGTTGACGTCCTAACCCAGGGCGACGTGGTCTCTGCTGAACCTATCCCCAAGACTGCTGAATTTCAGTCGGTTGACGCTGATCCAGTTGTATCTCCTTCCGGGGCGGCTGGGGTAGAGGAACCAATTATATTCGGTTCGAATGTCACTGGTGAAGAGGCTACATCGGTTATGACCGAACCTCAGCCTCAGCAACTTCCCCTAGTAAGATAAGCCAAGTCTTAACTAGTGAGGAGGTTTATTTGCCCTATCATCACATCCTTCGGGTTAAGCTGATTGATGGCTGCTTCGGACATATAGGTCCCGCTCCTTCACTGCCAACGATGGACATTATCAGGGGAGAGTTCGCCAGAGGGGATCTGGTGGAAGAAAATATACCTCCTCCTCCTCCAGCTTACATTAAGGGGCCTCCTGCTGGATCGAGTTCAGGAGAGCAAGCGACAGAACGGCCGGAGCAGGAAGAACTGGTCCCTGTACCCGCCTCTGTTCATATGGCTCCGGAGATCGACCTTTCCGACCTGCCGAGTCTCCAGATCCTTCGGGCTGCAGGGGAGTAATTGGCCACTATTCAAACGTCTTTTCGTTTGAAACTTGTTTCCCTTGTGGCAGGGGCATCAAGTTCTGGTGCCTCTTCTTTGACACTGCAACTACTCTTCCTTTGACTTCGTCTTCTTCAGAAATCCTAGATAAATCGTCAAAGGATGTAGTTGACAGTTTCTACCGCTACCTGAGGTGAGGGGTTGAGGCCGTCGTAGAGAGGAGGACTTCTTTTGCCTTGGCCCGTCAATGCGCCCGTAGCCAAATTGAACTCCTTAGAACCCTCCCTGGTGGGGCAGGAATAGTTGATCTCCTAGAGCCCAAATTGCTAGAGACGGATCAGCTTGTGGCCCAGTTTCAAGTACTGCGGCAAGTTGATCCGTCTTCAGCAATAGATCAGGAGCGGGCCTTCCTCATCCCTGCCATGGAGAAGGTAAGGGCTGTACGAGAAGCATCCAAGCCGATTATAATAAAGGACCTCTGCGATCTCTCTCTGCAATATGATCAGCTGAGCCGCAGGGGAGAGGATTGCATTGCTCGGGAAGCGGCAGCCTCTCGCGGGATAATCGACACGAAGGAGCAAATCTTGGAGCTCCAGCAGAAATTGGCATTCTTGGAATCTGAGCTCCAGACCTCCCGCACGGATAATGAGGTAATTGTTTAGGAGGTCAACAAAGTCACCCGAACTTCTGCTGTCTTGGAGCGTGCTCTGAAGAAGCTTGAAGATGGCTGGCAGGCTCACACGCATCTGGAGGATACAGAGCAGTTGACTCAGGAGACCGAGCGCCGAGCCAAGCAGCGGTTTGAGTGATCGACGGCCGTGCTGAGGGACCGTCTCAGAGAATTATGTGTCGCCGAACCATAGTCGAATTTTTTTTTCTTTCTCTCTTTATGTTTTTCATCTTTTTGGCAGGGACGTGGTCCCAAAGAATGTAGTACTTTTGATTTGATATAAATAAATGACTTTGCTTGCATCATCCTTTATCTGTCGTGCTTGTACTGTATTTATGTGTTTGCCCCACTGGGGGCTTTTCTGTGGACCTATTACCCTTGGTATACCTTGGTTTTAGGTACGGATAATAAGTTTGATAGGAATACCTATAACAACTCAGCGGTAAGGTGGATATGGAAGTACTTGGTATCGGGCAAAAGAATGACATGGAACAGCTGGGTTCCAGAGGCATGAGATTATGAGTAAAGATGCGCGTGTACTAAAAATCTTAGTACAGCATTTCTGGTCAACTTCGGACATTTCTGGTCAACTGTGGTCATTTGTTGTCAACTGTGGACATTTGTGGTCAACTGTGGACATTTGTGGGCCTATTATCCTTGGCGTACCCTGGTTTTGGTATGGATAATAAGTCGAGAGAAAACCAACATACTTACTCAGAGGTAATGAGGACGTGGTAAATATTAGGGTTTCTTCAATGGAGTCTTCCTACTCAGAGGTAATGAGGACGTGGCAGGAGTGGACACCATGAAGGGTACATAGAACAACTCAGAGGTAATATGGATGTGGAAGTTCTACATGAGGGATGGTTTGTTTTTGGTGGAAGTGAAACAACTCAGAGGTGACATCTACGTGGTTGTTTAGGGAAATTTGTGGATCTGTTACCCTATTTATGCACTGAAAGTGTGGGTACTAGATCATGAGGAAGATGCTCTTTTGGAAAGAGAGTTCAGAGGTATGATCATACATGACTTACTACCCAGAAGATGCGATATAGATTCATTTGGGATGACCAGAGTGTAAGTTCAGCGGTACCTGGGGGCACATAACTTAACAGTCCAGTTAATTTGGAGGATGTCATTTAGACATAATACTTCTTCAGAAACTTGTCGTTGACAGGCAACATTAGCTAGTCTCCATTTTGTTTTGCAAGGCGGTAAGCACCATTGGAGAATACAGCCTCGATGATAAATGGGCCTTCCCACTTTGGATGGAATTTGCCGACAGTTTTATGAGTCATAACCATCGGCCTCCGAACTGCCAGAACGAGATTGCCTACTTGAAATGTTCTGAGTTTAACCTTCTTGTTGAAGGCTCCCGAGATGCGTGCTTGATACAGCTCAATTCGTTGTTGAGCTAACAGGCGCTTCTCATCTAAGGCCTCCAACTCTTGTAGCCGATGACGGTAATTATCATCCGTCGTCAATCGATAGGTGAGGGCAACGCAGAGCGAGGGGATTTGAGTCTCCAGTAGGAGAACTGCCTCACTTCTATACACCAGAAAGAATGGTGTGTTCCCGGTGGCCGTCCAGACTGTAGTACGGTACTCCCACAAGCATTCGCCAAGCTTTTCATTCCAGTCGTGTTTATTGGAAGACACGAATTCTTGAGCAGCTTGATTATAGTTTTGTTGAACGCTTCTGCCAACCTATTCGCCGCTGGATTGTACGGTGTTGAAATAACATTCTGGATCCGATGTTTGTCGCAAAACCGATAGAAGGTGTAGCTTGCGAACTGCGGACCATTATCGTGGATGATTCTTCGAGGCAGTTAAAAGAGATAGATGACATGATGCTTGAGGAAGCTGATCACATTTGATGTCTTTACCTCTGCAAGTGGAATGGCTTCCGCCCATTTGGAGAAGTATTCTGTAATTACGAGTATGAAGCGGTGTCCTCGGGACGAAGATGGAGTGATCGGACCGATGATGTCCATTCCCCATGCTTTGAATGGCCAGGATGCCACCGTCAGATGTAAGAACTCGGATGGTTGGTGGATGAAATCTGTGTGGACCTGACAGGCTTTGCACTTTCTTGCATAGTCTATCGCATCCGCTACCATCGTGGGCCAGTAATAGCCCATCCAGCGAAGGCGGTCTTGTAATTTTGGGCCAGGCTGATGGGCCCCATAAATGCCGTCATGAGCTTCACGTACCGCTTCTTTGGCTTCTGTATTTGACAAATACCGAAGCAGTAGTCTATCGTAAGATCGCCGATACAGCATCTTTGTCTCAGTATCGTAGAAGAATCTGAGCAAACGTCTTCTAATAGAGGTGGTTTCTTTCGGGTTTTCGGGGAAGATGTCATAGATTGTGAAGTCGATAAATGGGAACCTCCAATCCTGTGTCTCATCGACCGTCAGGACAGAATAGCTCTCAGCAAATTGGACATTGTTCTTGGGACAGACCAACTCATGGCCTATTACGTCCACCAAAAGATGAGTATATTTTGGGACCGCTAGAGAAGCGGCCAATCCTGCTAAGGCATCGGCTTCAATGTTTCGGAGTCTGGGAACATGTTCTATGAAGAACCCTTTCAGAGATGTAATGATGGCGATCGCTACCTGATGATAGGGTATCATTTGTCACTACCATATTTCTAGTTTGAGGGTATTTTTGACCTTTTTGGGGTAATATAAATTTATTAGAATTTATTTGAATTTATGGGAATTTTTAGGAATTATTTTGGAATTGTTTGGATGAGTGTTGACTAGGTTGACTTTGACTAGGTTTGACCCTTGTAGACCAACCTAGAAGCTAACCCTAGTTAGTATGGACTTGGTTAGGTTATATGACTCTAGTCTAACCTAAGCTAAACCTTAGTTTGGTTAATAGACTCTAGTTAGCAATAGGAATTAGAAAGTCATAAGTCATAACTTATGATTTAGAACCATTGATAAATCAACTTAAGTCATAGCCTTATAGATTGGCCCATAGCCCAAGAATTACAAAACCCTAGCCCTAGACATTATGGCCAGCCACCATATCCTCTTTGGGAACCCCACTCTATAAATACTCTCTTAATTTTAGGGTTGCCTCTTTTAGGAAGGATCAAGTTTAGAAAGAGGTTTGTTCCGACTTCTTTTATTTTGCTGGTTTTAGTTCCTAAGTGAAGCTTCCTTTGTGGCACTTGCTCTTTCTGGGGTCTGATCTAGCTAGTTTTGTGTGGCCAGATTTTGGAGCAGCTCCGAAGGATCTACCGACCTTCCAGCCAGATGGTGGCCACTAGACGGAACCCTAGCAACGAGTGGGTTTATTTTTGATCTCCCACTTTATTGTAAAAATATTCTTTTGATGCGTTTAGCCGACGAGCACCTGTCTACGGGCTGTAACATGATTGACAGATCCTAGGGTTGATCATGTATGACTAAACTCTTGCTAGTCCTAACATTTTATAACGACTAGCTTCATGATCAGCTGAATATGTAATGTTTGGGACGCCTTACTATTGTATATTTAATGATCATACTTCTTGTAACCTTTTACTTGCTTGTGATTGAGACACTAGACTTGTTCATGACCTTAGGAGACTGTTGGCTTGTAGATAAACCCTCATGTATCTAGACAGCCGTGACCGTATAGCGAGATGGATTCTATTTCATATACGTAGCTGGCTATGTCTGCTCCCGCTCTCCAGTATTCTGGTTCTGGGGCGTGACAAGGAGGACCCAGCTCTAGCTGAGGACATCACCCCCATTGCCTAGACTAGTTTAGTTAGGCTTATCTTATTTTATGTTGTCTTGAGACATGTTTAGCTAGACTTATTTTTTGTTCAGAATTTTTGAGTTGTATATATTCTTTCATTCTGTAGCTGAGTTTGTACTCTGGATTTGCTGGGATTATCTTAGACTACTTTATCATCTATTTTTCCTTGAGTTCTATATCATATCATGCTATCTCTTCCTTAGTTGTGATTGAGTTCATTTACTGCTATGTCACCCCCATTCGGGGAGTATAAACTGTTTAATATATTACTGCTAGATGTTGTGACCTAGGACAACGTTCTACTGCCGACACTGCGGCGTAGGCTGGACGTACCCACATCTCGTGCCCTTACTCTAGGGTGCGGGTCGTGACACGTTTTTAGTGGTGGCCCATGCAGGTCTAGACTAGAAGTGTAGTGGTATTCGAATTAGAGTATCACTACAGCCTGCAGTAGGATATAGGACATTAATTTTAAGGTACTCAATCACTTTAGGAAAAATTTCTTTTATTTCCATTTAAATCCTTATTGTCAGCTGATCCTTTGAATTTTAACTGTCCGCCTTTGTTATTTTTCTTCTTTCTCAGAAATTGATACTCTTGTTTGTCTATCTTCAGGATGGTAGAGACTCGATCGCAGCGTACCATTCATAGGGATGCTATAGAGGGGACTGCTACCTCCCAGCTAGTACAGCGTGGCCAGGGGACTGCAGCTCCTGCCACCTCTGCTCGTATTGAGACATCGGCAGTAGCAGCAGGGTGTATGCTTCCACCGGCTCGGAGGCAGGACCCAGTCATCCAAGACGATCCTTTCCAGCAGCTGCCGCCTACAGGATACGTGGATGCAGTACAGATGTTCACGTACTTCCAGCAGTTCATTGACCGGCAGCAGGCTCGACAGGACAGGGGCATGGAGTTGGCCCTAACGACGGTTGCAGCTCGACCAGTGGTCCACCAGCCGAGGATACCACGGATAGAGCGGTTTCAGAAGATGAGCCCCAAAGACTTTCTGTGGACAGAGGGGATCCTATAGGCCGATGAGTGGATCGAGCATATAGAGGAGATCTTCCGCCTGGCCAGGATACCAGCAGATCTTCAGATTGAGGCCGCAGATAGCCGGATGCGAGATCTTGCTCGTACCTGGTATCAGTCAGACCCCAGGGTGGGGGTAGCTGGGCAGACTTGGGAGCAGTTCAAGGGCTTCTTCAAGAAGAAGTTCTTTCCAAATTCAGCACTCAGAGCCTTGGAGACGCAGTTCGAGATCCAAGTCCAGGGGAGTCTTTCGGTGGAGGAGTACGTAGGGGAGTTTGGCCGCCTCGGCATGTTCATAGAGGGCTTGAGTGAGACGGCGAAGGCCCAGAGGTTCCGAAAGGGTCTAGTCAAGGAGGTCAAGTCCTTGACCAAGGGCAATCGGGATGCCACATTCGAGGAGATCTTCACGGAAGCCTTATTGGCAGAGGATGATCTTGAGCTTAGGCTCAAGAGAGGGCGAGACCCAGTTAGGGGCAGCAGCAGTGGAGGCTGGGCCAAGAGGCCCCACTTTCAGCACCAGCAGCTGAGGCAGTTTCAGCCGCAGCCGATCCAGCAGAGGCCAGTTCACCAGCAGCAGCAGCCGAGACAGCACTAGCAGGTTCAGAGACAGGTTGTTACTTGTGCCTACTGCAAGAAGCTCGGGCATATCGCCAATGAGTGCCGAAAGAGGCTAGACCAGTGCTAAGTGTGTGGTTCAGCTGACCACCAGATGAGGGAGTGTCGTATGGGACGAGCAGCCCAGGGAGGAGCTAGGGCTCCAGCAGGCCAACAGTGGGGACTAGCCCTGCAGACGCAGCAGCAGAGGTTCGTCCAGCACCAGCAGTAGGCCAGGGGAGGCCAGCAGGGGCGAGGATTCGCCATGGCAACAGAGGATGCGGAGGCCATCGGAGAGCTGATCGCAGGTTCGATTTTTCTCGACTCCAGTCTAGCTTTTTTATTATTCGATTTCGGTGCTTCGCATAGCTTTATATCAGTATCTTTTACGATTAGACACGGTGTCATAGCTGGATCGTTGCCTAGGACTTACAAGATCACGACCGGGGATGGCATTATCCTCGTGAGTGATGTTTGTAAGGGTCAGAGAGTAGTTTTGGGAGGTCGTGAGTTGGAGGTGAGCCTGCTCGTAATGCCATTGCCGAACTACGATATAGTACTAGGCATGGATTGGTTGAGCAGACACCACGCCAACATTGATTGCAGAGGGGGTAGAGTTCTCTTCAGAGCACCGGGGGAGCCAGAGTTCGAATACTCCAGACGTCAGGCAGAGCAGAGCAGCGAAGTCTTCTGTGGAGTCTCGATCGAGGAGCAAGCGATTAACACCCCTTGATAGCAGAGTATATGGATATTTTCCCTGAGGAGTTGTCGGGATTGCCACCAGACAGGGACATAGAGTTCTCGATAGACTTGGTTCCAGGAGCGGAGCCCATCTCCCAGCATGTCTATCGGGGGAACAACAGCGAGGTGGTGGAGTTGAAGAAGCAGGTGGATGAGCTATAGGACAAGGGCTTCATCCGCTCGAGTTCGTCGTAATGGGGTACATTAGTGTTGTTTGTGCCGAAGAAGGATGGATCAGTACGGATGTGTATTGACTATAGGGCACTCAACAACCTCACGATCAAGAACAAATACCAACTGCCGTGGATCGACGATCTATTTGACCAGTTGAGCGGAGCTCGGGTATTTTCCAAGATTGATCTGAGGTCAGGATATCACCAGGTGAAAGTGAAGGGGGAGGATATTCCCAAGACCGCTTTCAAGACGCGGTACGGGCAGTTTGAGTTTTTGGTTAAGCCGTTTGGGCTAACCAATGCACCAGCAGTGTTTATGAACCTTATGAATAAGGTGTTCTACCAGTGTCTGGATCAGTTTGTGGTAGTGTTCATTGACGACATCTTGATATATTCCAAGACTGAGGAGGAGCACAATGAGCATTTGAGGATAGTACTGGAGATCCTCAGGAAGGAGCAGCTTTACGGGAAGCTCTCCAAGTGTGAGTTCTTCTTAGATCGGGTGGACTTCTTGGGATATGTGGTGACTGGAGATGGTATCTCAGTTGACCCCCAGAAGATTGTAGCCGTTGAAGCATGGGCATCGCCTACTTCAGTTTCAGAGATCAGGAGTTTCCTGGGGCTGGCAGGATATTATCGGAGATTTGTGCAGGATTTCTCCCGGGTTGCAGAGCTGTTGACTCGGTTGACCCGGAAGGATGCTGAGTATGTTTGGTCAGCGGAGTGTCAGGCAGCTTTTGATGAGTTGACGAAGCGGCTTACGACAGCTCCGATTTTGACATTGCCTTCAGGATCAGGTGGTTTCACTATTTATAGTGATGCTTCAGGGAAGGGGCTGGGTTGCATCTTGCAGCAGCATGGGAAGGTGATTGCCTATGCTTTCAGGCAATTGCGTCCCCATGAGAAAAACTACCCTACCCACGACCTGGAGCTGGCAGCAGTGATATTTGCTCTGAAGTTGTAGAAGCATTATTTGTATGGTGAGAGGGTGAAGATCTTCACAGATCACAAGAGCTTAAAGTATGTGTTCACTCAGAAGGAGTTGAACATGAGGCAGCGTAGATGGCTAGAGTTGATGAAGGACTTTGACATCCTACTTCAGTATCACCCAGGAAAGGCTAATGTGGTTGCCGATGCCTTGAGTAGGTATCTGACAACCATGTGTTGGACCATGGATCGGCATTTGCTTACAGACTTAGAGAGCCTTGGGATTAAGGTGATCATGCCCGGAGTGCAGATGCAGTTATGGGGGATGCAGATTCAGTCGGACTTGGTGGAGAGGATCAAGTCGGCACAGTTTGAGGACATTGCTCTGCGGTGTCTCCGAGAGCAGGTTCGAGCAGGATTGCTGGAGGGCGAGTTTTCTCTTACAGAGGATGGTGCCTTGAGGCACGGTTCCAGGTTATGTGTGCCCAGCGGAGATCTCAGGGAGCAGGTTATGCAGGAGGCCCACAGATCTCAGTACCCCATACACCCGGGTGCCAACAAGATGTACCGAGATCTGAGGGAGCATGTTTGGTGGTCAGAGATAAAGCAGGAGGTGGCTCGCTTCGTGGCTAGGTGCTTGGTCTGTCAGCAGGTCAAGGCAGAGAGGCAGAGGCCCGGTGGATTATTGCAGCCACTGTCCATTCCCGAGTGAAAATGGGAGCATATCACTATGGCCTTCGTATCAGGATTGCCACGCACACCAGAAAAAAAAGACACGATTTGGGTCATCGTTGACAGGTTGACCAAATCGGCCCACTTCTTGCCATTCAAGGTGGGTACGTCTTCAGAGAGGCTGGCGGAGATGTATATGCGGCAGATAGTCAGGATTCACGGAGATCCAGTCAGCATCGTCTCAGATCGGGATAGTTATTTTACTTCCCATTTCTGGAGGAGTCTGCAGACCAGCTTGTGAACTCAGTTCAAGTTTAATACTGCATACCACCCCCAGACGGACGGACAGTCGGAGCGGACTATTCAGACACTTGAGGATATGCTATGGACGTGCGTCCTGGACTTTGGAGGTTCCTGGGAGGATCATCTTCATTTGGTGGAGTTTGCTTACAATAATAGTTTCCAAGCCAGCATTGAGATGTCACCTTTCGAGGCTCTGTACGGGCGTAGGTGTCGTACACCCTTATCTTGGGATAATGTTGGTGAGCGAGCTTTACTAGGGCCAGAGATGGTTGTTGACGCAGCCGAGAAGGTAAAGCTCATCAGGGATAGACTTCGTATGGCGCAGGACAGACATCGACACTGGGCCGATAGCCACCGGAGGCCGTTGGAGTTTGAGGTACAGATTATAGTAGGATTAGATTTAGGGTTGTTTGTTTATGATTTTTGATCATGTTTGTTTATTATAATTAATTGAGACCTTGCTTGTGATTAGGTCAGAGACCAGGTTTTCCTGAGGATATCTCCGACTCGTGGTACGATACGTTTTGGTGGAGGTAGGAAGCTTAGCCCACACTTCATCGTCCCTTTCGTTATCAGCGGAAGAGTCGGTGACGTTGCATACAGGCTAGACTTTTCGCCTGTGCTAGTGGGGGTCCATAACGTATTCTATGTATCACAGTTGAGACGGTACATGGCTGACCCTAGCCATGTGCTCGATCATTCAGAGATTGAGGTTGGGCCTTCTCTCAGCTATCCAGAGCAGCCAGTGGAGATTCTGGATCGACGGGAGAAGGTTCTGAAAAACCAGGTGATACCTTTGGTACGCATCCATGGAGGCATCATTCTCCAGAAGAGACTACCTACGAGCGGGAGGATGAGATGCGCGAGCGCTACCCATATCTTTTTGGACCGTGAGGTATACTTTCTATCCTTCTCATCATTTGTATTTCGCCTTTCAATTTCGAGGACGAAATTCTTTTAAGGAGGGTAGATTTGTCACTACCATATTTCTAGTTTGAGGGTATTTTGACATTTTTGGGGTAATATAAATTTATTAGAATTTATTTGAATTTATGGGAATTTTTAGGAATTATTTTGGAATTGTTTGGATGAGGGTTGACTAGGTTGACTTTGACTAGTTTTGACCCTTGTACACCAACCTAGAAGCTAACCCTAGTTAGTATGGACTTGGTTAGGTTATATGACTCTAGTCTAACCTAAGCTAAAACTTAGTTTGGTCAATAGACTCTAGTTAGCAATAGGAATTAGAAAGTCATAAGTCATGACTTATGATTTAGAACCATTGATAAATCAACTTAAGTCATAGCCTTGTAGATTGGCCCAAAGCCCAAGAATTACAAAACCCTAGCCCTAGACATTGTGGCTGGCCACCATATCCTCTTTGGGAACCCCACTCTATAAATACTCTCTTAATTTTAGGGTTGCCTCTTTTAGGAAGGATCAAGTTTAGAAAGAGGTTTGTTCCTACTTCTTTTAATCCATAGAAATTTCATTCCATGTCCTTTTCCATTCAAATCTCTTCCATTAGGTTTTAATATACCAACACTTGCTGTTATTGGAGTTTTATTTCAGTTTGATATTGATTAGTTGGATTGGGATATCAAGGAGAGGAGCTCAACAAAGGAGGATTTTC